>APFE031467754.1:4784-16123 GCA_000404065.3 Pinus taeda
TCTTCTCTGGGCAGCCAAATCTAGACAAGATATTGGTTTCTAGGAATTGTATGATAATTGAGTCATTTGCTTGTCTACAAGGTATGGCCTCTATCCATTTGGTGAAGTAGTCTGTAGCTGTCAAAATCCATTTATGTTGGCCTGGGGATGAAGGGTGAATTTCCCAATGAAGTCTAAGCCCCATTGTTGAAATGGTTTTTCAGTTGAAATGGGCTTGAGGGGTAAAGACAACAACTTCTTCTTCCCTTCAAAGATCTGACATTTATGACATGACATCACAAAATTTTTTGAATCAGTAAACAGGGAGGGCCAATAAAATCCAGCTCTTAGGATTTTATCAGCTGTTGATTTCCAATATAAGTGCCCTCCACAATCTCCTACATGAAATTCTCTAAAGGATTTATCAATTTCATCTGAAGTTAAGCAGTTAAGCAGGACACCTTCATGATTTTTCCAAAATAAAACATTATCTATGATACAAAATTTTGAAGCTTTCATTTTCAAAAATCTCTTTTTGGTTCTGGATAACCCTGGAGGAGCTTGTAGGTTTAATAATACAAAATATATGTCAGCATACCAAGGTGATTGTAAGAAGGCTTGATTGATCTGTGGAGTCGCCATCTCCTGTTCGTTATCCAGTTCATTGATATCAAGGGCTTGGAAATTGGTTTTAGTCATTAGTTTAGCTAGCCCTTGTCCTTTTATAAGTTTTGTTGGTTTGATTTCTATATCATATTCCAAAATGTTGGCTATCCATTTGCCCCTCTTACCTTCAATTCCCTCTTGAGTTAAAATGTCTTTAACTACTGCATTGGGCACATATGCAACTATGTGAGAGTACAAGATATAAACTCTGAAATCCTTTATGGCTTTGACAAGGGCATATGCTTGCTTTTCCATGATCTGGTATTTGAGTGGGGCATCTCTAAGGGCTCTGCTGAAAAAGGCAATAGGTTTTTCACATCCCAAGTCATCCTTCTGTAATAAGACAACAGCAATTGTATGTTCAGAGGCAAAGGAGAAAATTATGAAGTCTCTATCAAATCTAGGGCTTGTAAGAACAAGTGTTTTTGTTAAAGCTATCTTGATTTCCTCAAAATCCTTTTTGGCTTCAACTGTCCATTTGACTTTGGCATATTTCTTAAGCATATTGTTCAACAATCTTATTAGTTCTGCCAAGTTAGGAATAAATCTTCTTAGGAAATTAATCTTTCCTTAAAAGGCTTGTAATTCTTTGATGTTTCTTGGATGAGGGACTTGAAGGATAGCTTGAATTCTATCAGGGTCAATTCTTATGCCATCTTTTGAAATTATATGACCTAGGAGTTTGCCTTCTTCCAGGACAAATAGTGATTTCTTTGGGTTCAAAGATATGCCATACTTTCTGCAAATTAAGAACACTTGTCTAAGATGTTTTAAATGTTCTTGGTCTGATTTTGAGAAAGCTGTTAGATCATCAAGGTATATGACTAAGAAGTCATGGATTTCTTTAGCAAAGGCTATGTCCATTGCCCTCTGAAAAGTGGCTCCAGCGTTCTTGAGTCCAAAAGGCATTTTGACATATTTGAAAGTTCCCCAAGGTGTAGTGAAAGCTGTTTTATCTTGATCATCTGGGTGAACTATAATTTGATTGAATCCTGAGAAGCCATCCAGTAGTGAGATCCTTGAAGCTCCTACTACCCTTTGTAAGATGTGATCCATTTTTGGCAAGGGGTAGTGGTCTTTGAGAGAGACTTTATTCAAATTTCTCAGATCAACACAAAGTCTTGTCTCCCCAATTTTCTTTCTTGTGGGTACTTGGTTTGAAATCCATTCTAAAAATCTTATAGGTGCAATGATTCCAGCTTCATACATTCGTTTTACTTCCTTTTCAATTAGGGGAAGAAGGACTGGATTCACTCTCCTCAACTTCTGTTTAAAGGGTTTCTGGTTTTCTTTCAGGGGTATTGTGTGTTGGATAACTGTAGTATCATAGGATTTAAGGTCCTCATAAATGCAGGCAAACACATCTTGAAACTCTTTGAACAGTTCAATATATTCTGATTTCTTATTAGGTAATAAGGTTCTAGAAAGCTTGATCATTTTGGGATTTTCAGCGGTCCCAATATTACACTCCTCAATTTCTGCATTTATGGATTGCATCTTTGGTTTCTTAGGAATGCCATTTGAATCAAAAATGTCTTCTAAAGGAGTAAGATCTGTGGGTAAGAAATTATCTTTTAGTTGAATTACCTCAGATTCTTCTTCAATAATTTCATTAAGATCTGCTAGTTTTAGCTTCTGTAAATTGGCAAAGTCAAAGGTTGTAGGATGTAACATCAGATTTGTTGTTTCAGCTGATATACTTGTCTTAAGTTCCTCAATTTGGTGTTGATCATCCCTAATGCTTGTGTCTATATTTAAGTTTGAGAATTCTTCTTTCATGGTCAAAAAATTATTTATCTGAGTATCATTCTCAAATACTTGCCAATTATCTACATTGTCTGGGACAGAAGGCCTATGTTTGGTCTCAGCAGTGAACTGGTGGTTAGGCCCAAAAGGAAGTTTACAGGTGCTTGCAAAGGTTGCCAAACTATGAGCATGTAAGTTGTGGCCTCTAGGTATTTTGGTGAGCTGATATTCCAAGAAGCTGTTAAGCAAGTGCGTTGTTGCTATTCTATAAGACCTTAGCCTGGGATCATTTGTGACAAAAGTTCCCTTTATCTGTTGTATAATTAGGTCTGAATCACCCAAAATGGAAACTTTGGTCACACCAAGACTTTTAATCAGTTTGAGACCTAGCAAAAGGGCTTCATATTCAGCCATGTTGTTTGTACATCTGAAGTTAAGCCTATATTCATGACCTAGAGCGTGGTCATTTTGAGTATTGTGTAACCAAAACCCTACCCCTGCTCCTAGTTTGTTTACTGACCCATCAAATTCTAAATACCACAAGATCTCTTGATCAATGTTTCTTTCAATGGATTTACATATTTGTTCGGTGGGCTAGTCTAGCTTTGGTGATTCTTGTGATATATTAACAGACTGTGTTGGGTTGATCACATCAGTGATCTTTTGATCTTGAGCAGTGGACTATTCATTTATGTGCCTGGTTTCTGTTGTTTTTAGGAGCTTGACCTCAGTTTTGGGACACATATCAGCATTGTACAATATGAATGAGGCCATGTCTGAATGAATGGAGTAGATTGGGAAGTTTTGGGGCTTCTCCTGACTGCTGACCACATATTTCATTAGTGTTTCTCGGTATAATCTCTTTGGCTGGCCAAAGACTGAAATTGTGGCATATGACATGTCTAGTTGCAGAGATCCTTGGAGTTTGGCACCCCATGATCTTGATAAAAGCATACCATATTTGGTTGGAATGTCAGCTACTACCACATCCATTAAAATTGTTTTAGCTGGATATTGGACTAGGGACACACAAAGGTCTTTGATAAGGCCTAGACATCTTACCTGGTTGGAATCAAATGAAAATAAGTCCTTATAGGGTCTGGTGATGTCTAGATCAAGTTTTTCGATTACTGATTTGGGAATTAGGTTATGAGAGGCTCCTGAGTCAAACATGGCATTATGTAGCACTTTGTCATGAATTTTTAGGCTCACATAAAATGGAGACTGATTTGCCATTGACTTTTGAGCCAAAAATCAGCTCTGGCTAATCATCCAGAATATTAACTGCATCCCTATTCTCTGGTACTTGCAATGATCTATTGATTTGTTTTCTAAAGACCTCATGTTTGGCTAGTTTAGAAAGAGGAATGGCTATTTTCAGTTTGCCAATTTCTGTTTCTAAATTGAAAGGCTTTTCCATCTGAACTTTTATATTGTGAGCAGCGAGTTTTTCCTTCTCTGCTGAATTTTGGGTGACCTTGTCATGGTCAGGCACACTGTTTTGGGATATGCTTGAATTGTGTTTGTTTTCTAGAGGTATTCCCAAGAGTTCTGTTGGAAGAGATGGTGTAGATGAGGGATTTACTGGAGGCTGTATATCAGATACATCTTCCACTGTGACTTCCCTTTGGAGTTTTTTATTTGAGGACTCTGTTAAGACAGATTTATCACTAGATTTTTTGGGCAGTTTGGTGTGTGTTCGTTTGGTGGCTTCAGGCACATCTATGGTTCTACTTCTTAACTTATATTGTTTGCGTACTTCATAGACTGTTGTGTCATACCCTTCTCTGAAATCAAATGACTCACCATATTTCGTTTGAAATTGTTTGTATTCTTGGGCTTGTTGATCATCTTGTGTTAAGAATACTTGTTGTTCACTGTCCAAACCCATTAGATTGATGTGGGGATCTTCTACTTGTTCACTAGAGGTTGAGGCCACTGCATAGTTTTCTTGAAATGGAGGTATGATATTCTGATCAGGCCCATTCCTCCTAGCATTTGGGTTTTGGTTTTTCCTAAAATTGGGATTCCTAGTAGTGTTGCTTGTTTTCCCTTCCCAAGAGGACTTTCTGTCCATGATCTCAACTCTATCTCCCAACCTTTCCATACCTTTCATGATTTCATCTAGCTTTTTCTCAAAAGTTGAGGGTTCCTCTTTAAATGTAGTTCTTCTCTCATTTTTAGCTCTGGTTCTCTTAGCAATCAGGTTTGCCTCCACACTGACAGCTATATTCTGCATGTCTGCCAGACTTGGAGGTGCTCTTTCTTTCAATTGATATGCCATATCTGAATCAAAACCATCAGGGAATTTGATCAAAGCCAGATCAGGTGGAGGTCTCAGGTTCTGAGGAATGGCGTTGTATACATTATTGAACCTAACACAGTAATCTTGAACTGTTTCTTGTGGACCCCTTTTTAAATTATCATACTCTGTTAGTATGTGTAAAGGGTCTTTCTTCTTTTCCCATATGTTTAAGAAGCTTAGGTATAAAGCATCAGGATTGAGTATAGACTGTGTAGCCAAGGACCTAAACCAGGTCCTTACATCCCCTATTAAACTTTGTACAAAAATTTTCATTCTTACATCTTCATCATCTATTTCATAGTTCTCAAAATAATCCTGCATTCTCTTGGTGTGTTCTTGGGCTGTATAAGAACCAGTACCATCAAAGTAAGTGATCTTGCTTTGATAATGTTGGGGCATAGCCCCTGGATTTGCAGGCAGGTGTAAAGGGGCATATCTGTTAGCCATATTTGCAGCGATAAAAGGGACAGCAAGAAGGAGTGGAACAGTTGGAACAACAGGGATAACAGGAGTAAGGTGTGTTATGGATGGAGGAGTGGGGAAGCTACCTTGGGAAGTGGATGAAGAACTAGGATAAGTGGGGGTTATGTGAGGATAAAATGATACTTTGGCAGAAGTAGGAATATAGCTCTGCTGAACTGGTTCAACACCTGAATCTGAGAGCTCTCCTAGCTTCTCTTGCTTCTTCAAGATCTTGGGAATTAAATTGGGGTTTTCAAACACAGCTGGGGGATTAGGGTCAGGGTTTGACCTAGTGTAACGAGTTTTCTTCTTTGGAGCCAGCTTCTGAGTTTATTTTCTTAATGTTTTATGAGAAACTTATAGTCACAACTTTCAGAGGTACTTCCCAGAAGCCTTATCTGAAAAAAGAGGAAGCTTGTTTCAAGTGGCAATTTGAAATGTTCCCCAGTGGAGTCGCCAATGATATTATCACTCAGGTTGTTCCCTGCTTCCTAAAGGGAATACGGCCGAGGTAACCACTAACCAGTCTTTTAGTTACAGGTCCTAGCCTACTTGCAACCAGAGAGGGCTCTCTCTTTATAATTTAGCTTTGTTGGCGGGTGATTTTAGGCTAGTTATGGTGTGCTGATTTTGTTTTAAATTTGGTTGGTTGGTGAATTCAAAAAGAGCTGAGATATAAGTTACAGAACAGTTTGGGCCATTGGGCAATGGAGTTCATGACTGTGTACTGCTGAAGTATGTTTCTGAAGAAAGAGTATTGCTGCAAAGCCAGATAGGCATCTGAGGAACAATTTTTTAAGATCAGGTAATGAAGTTATGGGATTAGTGAGTGAAAGGCAATTAAGAATCTTACACTATGCTAACAAGGGGGATAAATGAAAGTATTTTTTAAGAGCAGTTAAGAATTCCTAAACTATATTCACAGTGAGAGAATTAGTTTAAACATGAGCAATTAAGAATTCATATCCATGGCTAATCCAGAAGAAAACATATTTAGAAACAGGGATTGAGCATAGGGTGTATTCAAACAAATCCTAAGCTATTACTTTTCCCTATTTACTATGATCATGAAACATATGTGAATTTTTGCATACACAGAAAGACAAAAACATGGTTCAGAATAACTTATTGTTCCATTAAATGACACAGGAATTCTGCAACATAACACAGTCCTTCATTTCCACCTTCAGACAGTATAGGAACCAGGAACTCCACCAGCAATTTGTATTAGCAAAAGTCTGAGATATACAATGCAACTCTTCTGAGAGAGTTTCACTACAACCGACCCTCAATACGTTCTATGAGGGGATATATATACAAAAATAGGATTTAAAATATCTAGATAGTGAGTTATTGTGCAATAAATTACACCACCAACTCTCTTACAAAAAATAAATAAAAGAAATAACTATAGCAATTAATGTTGATATGGCAGCTGTCTTTCTGTCAGACAATTTTCAACTTTTTGGATCAACAAAGTTGGCTATAGTTGCATCTTTAAATCTGCATTTATTGAGCCTGTTGTCTGAGTGCTTTGATGAGTCACTGTACGGATGCTTCCTGTGATATCTGTGTGCTTGATTCTCTGCTGACTTGTACTGTGACTGAGATCTGAATTTTCACAAAAAAGGAATAATATGGTCGGATCACCTGGGCAGTACTTCCAACATTTCCTGCCACCAATCAGCTGGAGGTAGCTGATGTCTCCTTATTTTTATAAGCGTTTCATCTTCTTTAGTATATCTGTAGAAATTTGGAGGCACTTCAAACAGATGATTAATCTCATGCTCAATAAAAAATAAATTCTCTCATTTGTCATACAGAGACTGCCTAGAGGGAGGCCCTACTTCTTCTGTGGAGCTGGTGGATGTTTTGATCTGATTTTCAACATAATTGTTGATCCTTGTGATGTATTGATCATATGACAGCAGTTGTCCAGTACCAGTCACTAGGCTAGGTAGTCCTTTATCTTGCAATGCTGTTATCTTTGCCCTGAATTCATCTATTTCTGCCTTCATATCCTAACATTTCCTTTCTAGAGTTTGAGTGAAATTTCTTAAAGTCAGCACTTTTTTGGCTGTCAGGATAGTGTCTGTTCTGCTATTTATTTCTAGTGCTGCCAATTCTTCCTTAGTGTGAGTATTGAGGAAATGTATCATTTTATTGGCCTGCTCAGGCATGATTCCCAGTGTTGTTCTGGCCTTTTGTATTTCAATATGAGCTATGCCTATTAGTTCAATTTGCTCATGTATTGCCTGTATTGACCTCCATTGGTCATGGATTGATTGGTCAATTTTGGCCCATATGATCTTGATTTCTGCCAGAGTTTTGCCTAGAAGCAATTCTTTTTCCAAAGCTTTCACTTTGGTTTCCAAGGCCTTTATCTCTCTCTGCTTCTCTGCCACTGTCATTTTGGACTTATCATAGCTGGCCTCTAGCTTGGCCAGTCTCTCCTTCGCTTCATTAATTTCTGTCACCTGAACCTCAAGTTTCTTGACAGCTTTCATCAAGTCCTCCATGCTCATGCTTGATTTTGCTGCTGCTATTGTTGCTACTATTGCTTCTGTTGCTGATGTGGTTGTGGTAGGTGCTGGAATGGCAGGAGGGGCTGTTGCTACTTGTGTAGGAGGAGCAGGGCCAAGAGTTGTAGAAGTTTGAGGGGGTTGGGAGGTTGACTCCCCTTGCTTGTCCTGTAATTCCTTTTCCAATTCTGCTTCCATTTGTAATATCCTCTGATTCATCTTCAGAAGCAGATCCATGGTCTCATCAACTTGCGTTTCCTGTGCAAGTTCTGTTGTTTGAGGGTGAATGGTTGGAGGCAGCTTTGCCTGCTTTCTTAGTGCAGCAATGTCATCCTCCTTTTTCTTCATAAGGGCCTTAATACCCTTGGGATCTTTAGGAACATGTCCTAGATCAATGATTATGTCTTCCAAAGTTTTTATTCTATTGTCCATAGCAGTGGAAGACATCCTTTCCAAATCTAGCTGTGTATTTGTATTCTTTAGTGATTCTTTTAACTGATGGGCCAGCATGGCCCTGTCTGCAAGTGTGGCACACACCATTTCCCCTGTCTGTTTGTGCAGTTGTATTTGATCCATGGGGTGTATGTCCTTGGAGAGGACCTTTAGACTTGTTTTGGTGTAGTCTGCAGATGATCTAGGCTTTGGAACTTTAGGCTTAAGATGAGTAAAAATCATCTTATCCTCCTTGATGTCATATGCTGCCATGAATCTCTGCTACTTGGAGGGTGTTGTCTTTAAGAATTGATCATACAGTTGAACTATCAAGAGTTCATTTTGGGCCTTGATCTCCATAAAAGTTCCTTTGACTCCAGCTGGTTGCTTGCCCTGCTGCCTTGAGGAGGACACCTCTGTACTTTGCTGCATGGCTTGTTCCTGCTGGAATGAACTAGTGGCAATCTGCTGGATTCTCTTTCTCTGCTTTGGCTTTCTGCTCTTTCTTCACGGATGTGTTCTTCTTCGGTCTGAGGGTCAATTCTTGGCCTCTTGGCCTCCGGTTGCTGTGTTGACCCACTTGGAGGTGTGGCCTCCTCTCTATCTCATTTTCTGCGTCTCTCTTCATTGAGAGGACTTTGCAAAACTGGAATTTGGGGGGCCTCAGCTTGCTGTAAAGGGGCTTGCCCTTGACTTTGGTCTTTTGAAGTGCTAGGCTGCCCTGCCTCTGTCTCCAGCTATACATCCATCACTTCTTTCCCTTTTGCTGTGGTTGTTGTTGTTGTAGATGCTTGATGGGTGGTCTGTGCAGCTGCAGCAGTGGATGTGCCTTCTCCGACTTGGACTGGTTGCTTGAATGTGACCTACTGAAAAGAATCCAAGTCAAGAGTTTTCTCTAAATCTTTCACAGTCTGCTCCATTGTCTCCTCCTGAGTAAATTCCTCTACTAATGTACCAGGCACCCATTCATCTTGGTTGGCAAAGTGTTCAATTTGTGGATATGGACAATGTTTATAGGCTAACAACCTATACTTGAATCCTCTAGCACTGATGAAGCCTTTAGGGTCATAAGGGACCCACCAGAAACTCCTTTTAAGTTTAAGCTGTTGCCCTATTATTTCATCAGCTTCTTGCCAACCATCTTTCTTGTTCATGATGAAGGGGCCTAGGTGGTCTCTGAATTTGAGATTGGCTTTCTTCTTGGCACTATGGAAGTGTGTAAGGTCAGAATTGATGAGTTTCCTATAGTATTCCAAGGCAAACAATCTCATAGGCACATATCTTGGGAGCTTGTAAGGACAGAGCTCACAGCCATAGATCCTGATGGCTGTATGATTTTGGTATAAATACCAATTACCTATTTTGTAATTCCTGGACAGCTGTAAAATTTTCTGCATATCTTTGGACAATCTGGTAGGAGGAGTCCTCTTCAAGAGGCATGTGACTCGATAGACAAATTGGTCAATAAATTCACAGTAGGAGTAGGGAGAGCTCTGGACTTGATGGAAAACTGAAGACCAAAAGATGACAAACCTCCTCTCACCCTGTGAATCCAGTTTCTTGATGTGGCACTGGAAGCAATCTGTCTGATAGTACATGAAGAGGTGCTAGATGTATGATGAATATTTGAATATTGCTTCCCTGTCTATCCTCACCAGTTGGTCATGTATCTTGTTGGCAATAAACTTGGCATAATTGTATTTTATAGTAGGGGGCTTCCCAAGGCTATATGTAGATAACAAGACCAAAACAGTTTCATCAACATGCTCATTTGTGGAGAACCCCGGGACAGAGGATATCATGTCCACAAGCAGCTTGCCTACCTCATTGAAATTTGCATATGGGAAAGGAGGTGGCCCAGAAGGTTGGCAGTCTGCTCTCATGAAAGTTTTGGCCATCGCAGCAATGTCCATGCTAGAGAGCTTCGAGCCCTCATCCAGCAAATATTTTATCGAAAAATGGTATAACAGCTGGGTTTGTTTGTAATTCAGCATCTAATTGATGGAATCTAGTGTTATGTAAAAGAGGATGCTCCCAGATGGAGACTTTACAGCTCTGAGTTTTTGGTCATAATTTTCTGCACAGAGGTGAATGACTTTAGGAAAGACATTTACAGATGGCAAGAAGTAGGTAGGCAGATTAGACTCCCAGATGCCATATATGTCACTGTTGTCCAAGTGATTGTTCCTTAGCTGGCAGAAGGTCTATAAATGGTTCCTCTCTACCACAAAATCTATAATGAGGAAATCACTGTCTACAAGTGGCATAGCTTCAAGTTCCTTACTGGGTGGATTAACAGGAGCAAAATCTAGAGCAAATGGAGTGGCCATGTCTGAAGTTTATTGGATGTTTTACTTAAGCTTAGGATTACTGCGAAGGCTGAGGACTGCCTACTGAATTGTGTTTTTGAGAGTGAGCAGTTATGAGAGTATGAGGAAACTTTTTACTGGGTTGATAAACTGTGGGGCACTCTGTTGGAAGAAACCAGAGTGTGTTGAGCTAATTAGCTGGTTTTTCAAAGGGAATTCTGATAACAGGGATGAGTGTGCAATTACATGGGCTTTTAGCTGGTAGCTCGGCTTCTTCAATTAGTTTTTACGGTGAATTTCGCAGAAGGGCACGGTTCTTTTGCAGAGCTTTGGCGTGTAGGGAGTTTACCTGGTTTTTGGGTAGTTTCAGTGGATAATTTGACTGTGAGGAGATTTTGCAGAGTTTTTTACAGGAAATTAGGAGAAAAATGGGAGAAATCTGCATGAAATAGGTCGCCTGCGGAAAATACTTGGATTTTTCGGTGCAGGAGGTGTCAAGCTGGAACAATTGCAGGTATTTGAGTCGACTTGAGGGCGGTAGCAGCTTGGGCGAGAAAATTCTTGATTTTGGCCGTAAAACGACGTCCTTCGCATGCACAATGCTCCGAAAATGACAAGTTAAAATGACATAAAATGGTCATTTCCCGACTTTTTATGCAATTTTGGCCTTTTGGCGCCTTTTCGACGATGGCGTCAGCATGACATCATTGGTGGGCCCGGGTACGGCAGGGTGATGTGGCGGCTGACGTGGGTGGCCAGGTAGTGGTGACACGGTGGCAGGGCATGTGGGTGGATGGACGATGTGGAGCAATGGTGGCAGGCGAGGGTGCTGACGTCACGCTGACGTGGGTGTGACGTCACGCTGACGGGGGTGTGACGTCAGCAGGAGGGGACGAGTGGTAAGTGGTTTCCCCGGAG
>APFE031467758.1:4400-14903 GCA_000404065.3 Pinus taeda
ATTATTATGTAAATCCCTATCTATTTCCCTTCCCCCTATCAGAACTATGGTAATAATTCCCCTATGTAAATATCCCCTCCCTCTGGTTGAAACATAACCATAAATATCCCCTTAGGAATTACTAAGTCACCTGGATCTTAGTAAGATCCCTCATCTCTGCATAATTTTTCCGTCCCAAGTGTTTGGACTCCTTCCAAAACACAAAAACCCCCCTTCAAATGCATTAACCAACCCCCCCGCCCATTTCTTTGGAATTTATTAATATTTGGTTAATAAATAACCAATGCACCAAACACATTAACCCGAAAAACTAAAGTTCAAACCCACCCGCGGCCACAAATATTAAAGTTTATCGTGCGCGCACCTTAACTAAACCCCGTGCATCTTCTCCTCCCGACCACCGTCGAATCAGTCCTCCCATATCCGATGGCTCTTATGCATATCGGGCGCCCTCTTGTGAGTGTTTGTTAGCACCCGATGTCCGACGGTTTTACCGTCGTACACCGGGACAACTGGCGACATCCCATTGCATCGGGCCGCCCCTGACAAAAACCACCTCCGTCCAAAGGCGGTCCGATGCATACCAAAACTGCCCTCCCCTTGCATAACAGGAGCGCCGCGTCACCCTGCCATGTCGCCTCCACCTCACCCCTTCCTGCCTGCGCCTGGCTGATGTCACCCTGCCACCGTGTCCCGCCACGTCACCACCCCGCCATACTTCCACGTCACCCTGCTGACGTCAGCATGCTGACATCATATCCGTACAGGGGGGTCCCACTGCTGATGTCATGCTGACATCATCCACTGTACCACTGATGTCATGCTTATGTCAGCAGCCAAAAAAGGAAAAAACGTGCAAGCGCAAAAATCAAGCTTTGGAGCCCCGGATCGAATTTCTGAGGCAGTTTTCGATGCGCGAAGCGCTAATCGCACATCGCTACGGAAAATAGGCCGAAATGGAGAATATTTAGGGAATCTTTTGATTCCTTGGCCATTTTTGCACCAAAAAGGGCAGAGAAAGCCCGATTTTGCTAATTAAACGCATCTGAAGACAGAGAGAGACCCAGTTTAGATGTTAAAGAGTATCAGAGCAGATGTGAAGCCAAAGACCATGTCAAAGAGTATCACGAAGCGACAGAGAATATCAATGTAGCGGCAAAGTGTATCAGGAAAAATCTTTCAGCGGCCTGAAGTAGGTGAAAATTAAAGACTCTCCAATAAAGTCAAAGAAAACTATGAAGCCACTTAAAGTTTTCAAATCTCAGTGACTGCACATTAACTCTCATAAAGATCGGTGGATCAAAACTCAATGCACAGTTATTACAGAACCACTGCACCAAGTCACAGAGGACTCCACATCAACTCAGTTTGATCCATCTACCTCTGGTGTAGCCCAAAAGGGACTTACTTGCATTTAATTCCAGCATAGATTAGGTTTTAGAAAGCTTTCCCGAAGACCTGTTTAGGTCAGTTGTAATAAATACTTTTAGATATTTTTCCTATATATACCACCCTAGAAAATGTAATAGGGGTTGGTTGGTTGATCTTGGTTGTTCTAATTTTTGCTCGAGCAGAGACTCACACTGTATATGTGATAATTTCTATAATCAAAGATTGCTTGAGAGTTCGGAGAATGAACTGTGCACTGTGTTCGATTGGCTGAAGAGTGATTGTGGAATTCCTGTGCTTCTACATGGTTCAATAAGTGTTCTTTAACTCTATCTAGTTTCTTATGTTTGTTTTATCATCTATGTTTCACCATCTAAAATTACAGAAAGGAAGAATAGTTTAGGATTTGCTTGGAAGCACCCTATGCTCAATTTCTGTGATTTCTGCATGTTTTCATCAGGAACAACTATGAATATGCATACTTAAATGATCATGTTTACACTGTTTTCTTTCACATATGAATGTTAATTTAGGAATTCTTAACTGCTCCTAGATAACCATTCATTCACCTCCCCTCTCTGTTAGCTGATGAAAGATTCTTAATTGCCTTTCATCTCTGATTTTCATTCCATCTTTTCAAAAATTGGTATTGTTTCATGTGTAGCTATCCTGCAACATAATCCTCTTGTGACCAAGAAAACGCAACAGCAAGCCTTAATCCATGACTCCATGCCCAATGGTTGGAAACTTATCACACTATCCCTTGCCTCTCTGCTTGAATGCAACTTCCTTCCATTTCAAACTCCATCCAAACTTAAACAAAACCCACTGAACCTAATAGCTAGCCTAAAATCATCATCAACAAGGCTAAATTATTAAGAGAGAGCCCTCTCTGATTACAGGTGGGCTAGAACCTGCAATCCAAAGATCGGTTTGTGGTTACCTCGGACGTATCCCTTTAGGAGCTTAGGGACAACCTGAGTGATAACATAATGGCGACTCCACTGGGGAGCTCCTCAGATAATCTCACAAAACCAGTCTGAAGCTCCGCAGAGGAAGAAACCGACCTTTAAAAATCTCGGTGGACCTGTGTTTTAGAAGAATTCCCAAAAAACAGATTAGAAGCTGGCTCCTAAAAAGCAAACGCGTCATACAAGATCAAATCCTGATCCAAATCGCCCGGCTGCTTTTGAAAATCCAAATTTAATCCCTAAAATCATTAGAAAACAAGAGCAACAAGAAGGCCCTACTGCCTCTAGTCCTGAAGCAGTCCAGCCAAGCGGTGTACCAACCCCTGTCAAAGTTCTGTTTCGGTCAACCCCAAGTTCCCCTGGTTCATCATCCCCTTCTCCAAGCAGCTCTTCTACACCTCCATCCTTTACTCATACTACCATCACTACTCCTTCTACCCCGGTCGTTCCTGATCCCAGTTGCCCCAGTTTTCCCACTTATTCCTGTCAACATGGCTAACAGATATGCACCTTTACACCTACCTGCAAATCCCGGGGCTATGCATCAGGATTATCAGACCAAAATAACTTATTTTGATGGCACAAGTCCCTGCACAGCTCTCCAGCATACAAAGAAAATGCAGGACTACTTTGAGAGCTATGAGATTGACGATGGTAGCGTGAGAATGAAAATTTTTGTTCAAAGTCTAACAGGCGACGTTAGGACTTGGTTCAGAGCACTCCCGGCCAATTCCATAAAAGACCCAGAAGCCTTATACCAGTCATTTATCAACAGATGGGAGAAAAAGAAAGACCCCCTGCACATACTATCTGAATATGACAACATCAAAAGAGGCCCTCATGAGACTGTCTTGGACTATTGCGCGAGATTTAACAATGTTTATAATGCAATACCACAAAACTTGAGAACTCCACCTGACCTTGCTTTATACAAATTCCTTGATGGTTTTGATGCCGAAATGGCTTATCAATTAAGGGAAAGAGCCCCTCAAAGCCTTGCAGAAATGCAAAACGTTGCTGTTAGTGTGGAGGAAAATCTAATTGCCAAAAGGAACAGAGCCAGAACTGAGAGAAGAACCACCTTCAAAGAAGAACCCTCAGCATTCGACCAGAAGCTTGATGCTATTATCAGTGGCATCCATAGGTGGGAGACAGAGTAGAGAATGTTGAGAGGAAAACAGCATGGGAAGGACAACAGCGCAATGCCATAAGGAACCCAAATTTCAGAAAAACCCAAAACTCAAACGCTGGAAGGGCTAGTCCTGAACATGATATTAGGCCTCCTTTCCAAGAAAACTATGCAGAGGCATCCACTTCTAGTGAGCCCACAGAAGATACCCACATGAATTTGATAGATTCAAAAAATGAGCAACATACTTTTCTCACTCAAGAAGATCAAGACCATCATGACGTAAACCAATTTCAAACTAAGACTAGGGAATCTTTTGATTTCAAACAAGGCTATGATTCTGCTGTGTATGAGGTGCACAAACAATATAAGTTGAGAAAAAGGACCATTGATGTCCTTGCACCTAGCAGAACAAAAGAGAGCAAACAGCTCAACAAAATTAAAGACAAGGTCACCATAACTCAACCAGCTGATAGTTCTATCCCAAACCCACACAAAGTGACTGTAGAATACATAACAGACGTGCAGCCTTCTATTGACCAGCCTCTGCCTCCTTCTTCCTCAAAAGAAGAGGGGAGAAACATTCCTAAAAACTTTCCCAATGCAGACACACCGCAAGCTGTCATTCATCATAACGCTGACATTCAAAAAGAAAACACAGAAAACACTTTTGACAAGCAAAAAACTGCTACTGTTGATGCAAGGATTCCATTGGAGAAACCATTTAACTTAGAAATAGAGATTTGCAAACTTAAGATATCCATCCCCCTTTCTGAAATTGCCAAGCATGATGTCTATAGGCAACAAATTCAAAGGTCACTTCAAATGCCGCAGGTCAGGGATGATGTAAATGTTTTAGATGATACTCCTGAGCTGTTGTTTGGTTCAGAGGTTAATGGCAAATCAACATATGGATCTGTTCCACCATTTTATGTCAGCCTCACATACATGACAAAATCTTTCATAATGCTATGTTTGACTCAGGTGCCTCACATAACCTTATTCCCAAAGCTGTAATGGAAAAGTTGAACCTTGATGTCACTAGACCCTACAAAGATCTATACTCCTTTGACTCAAGTCAAGTCAAATGCTTAGGCTTAATCAAAGACCTTTGTGTGTCTTTAGTCCAGTTTCCCAACAAGACAATCCTAATGGACGTAGTAGTGCTGACATCCCAAAAAAATATGGCATGCTCCTATCAAGATCATGGGGAGAAAAACTGCAAGGATCCCTTCAACTTGACCTCTCTTATGCCACTATATCTGTCTTTGGGCAACCAAAAAGACTGTACAGGGAAACACTGATGAAGTATGTGGTAAGTAGTGAGGAAAAGCCCCAAAACTTTCCAATTTACTCGATCCATTCTGATATGGATTCTTTTATTTTATTTAATGATGACACCAACCCTCCAACTAATGAGAAACCTTTAGCCTTAGAGCAAGAAACATGCATGAATGAGGAATCAGTTGCCAATACTCATGAAACTGTTACAACCGGCAAGGAAACCAGCAAACAAGAAGAACCTCCCGAAACAGAAATTGTAAGTCTGCCCAATCCTCAAACAACTGAAACTCCTAATACAAATCACAAACAAGAAATTACATGGTATCTAGAGTTTGATGGTTCTGTCAACAAGTTAGGAGTAGGGGCAGGGGTATGGATTCACAATACACATGACAATCACGCAGAAGGCCATGCCTATAGGTTAAATTTCAGATGTACTAACAACATGGCAGAGTATGAGGCTCTCCGCTTAGGCCTTAAATTGCTCAAAGCCCTAGGAGCTGCAAAAGTGTCCATTCTAGGTGACTCCGATTTAATTATATAACAAATGAAAGGTAACTTTGTTACCAATGACAATAGAATGAGAGCTTATAGGACTTCTGCCACAGAAATACTCAAGTCTTTTAATGAATATGAGCTCGCCAAAATTTCAAGGGACCATAATATTCATGCTCATAGCCTAGAAACTTTTGCTAGTACATGCAAGCTTCCCTTTGAGCCAAACCATCATTTCACTGCTGAGATAAAACATAGACCCTCGGTCCCTATCAATTTTAAAGATTGGCAAGTGTTTCAAAATGATGCCGAGATTAACAATTTCCTCACTCTTGAGGGCGAATTTTCAAATACAAACGTTGACACGGATGCCATGAACGATTCCCAACAGCTAACAGAAGAAAATCAGTAGGCTGTAGCAGCTGCAACAGCTAAACAGATCCTTAACCCAACAATTTTTGACAATGCAAACATACAAGAGATGAAACATTTGCATTTAAAAGAAACAACCAAAACTGAGGCCGAGTTCATTGACCTAAAGGATAACTTTTTGCCTGTTGGACTAACTCCATTAGAAGACATGTTTGATAATAATGACATGCCCAAGAAACCAAAAATGGAGCCTATAAATGCCGCTATTGAAGAACATAACATAGGAACAGCAGACAAGCCCAAAATGATTAAATTATCCAAAAATCTGCCTCTTGATCAAAAACCAAAATATGTCGATCTGTTCAAATAATTCCAAGATATATTTGCTTGGAGTTATGAGGACTTGAAGTCCTATGACACCTCAGTAATTCAACACACCATTCCCTTAAAACCAAATAAAAAACCGTTCAAACAGAAACTGAGAAGAATCAACCCCATGCTTCTTCCCCTCATTGAAAAAGAAATAAAGAAAATGTTTGAAGCAGGTATCATTGCACCTATCAGATTTTCTGAATGGGTGTCTAATTTAGTTCCCACAAGGAAAAAATCAGGAGAGATAAGACTGTGTGTAGACTTGATAAATTTAAACTAGGTCTCTCTAAAAGACCACTACCCTTTGCCCAAAATGGACCATATCTTACAAAGAGTAGTGGGTTCATATAGAATTTCGTTACTAGATGGATTTTCAGGATTTAATCAGATACTTCTGCACCCGGATGACCAAGACAAGACAGCCTTTACCACACCATGGGGAACATTCAAGTATGTTAAAATGCCTTTCAGGCTAAAGAACGCTGCGGCTACCTTTCAAAGGGCAATGGATATTGCATTTGCCAAGGAGATACATGATTTCCTTGTTGTTTACCTTGATGACCTAACTCGTTTCTCCAAATCTGAACAGGAGCACCTTAAGCATCTAAGGCAAATTTTCATGACATGCAGGAAATATGGCATTTCCTTGAATCCTAAGAAGTCCCTGTTTGCCCTTGAGGAAGGCAAGCTCCTAGGCCATATCATATCAAAAGATGGAATTAGAATTGATCCTGAAAGAATTCAAGCTATCCTCCAAATCCCATATCCAAGAAACATAAAAGAGCTGCAAGCATTCCTCGAAAAGATCAATTTCCTAAGGAGATTTATCCCAAACCTAGCCGAGCTAATAATATTACTGAGCAACATGTTAAAGAAAGATGCAAAGGTAAAATGGTCTCTTGAAACCAAACAGGCTTTTGAGAGTATCAAAATTGCCTTGACTCAAACGCCTGTCCTCACCAGTCCACAATTCGACAAAGATTTTATCATTTTTTCTTTTGCATCTGAGCACACCATAGTCGTTGTCCTTTTGCAGAAGGATGATCAAGGTAATGAAAAGCCAATTGCTTTCTTCAGCCGAGCTTTAAGAGATGCACCCTTGAAATATCAAATTATGGAAAAGCGGGCTTATTCCCTGGTTAAGGCCATTAAAGACTTCAGAATTTACATCTTATACTCCCACGTGATTGCCTATGTCCCAAACCCTGTTGTAAAAGATATATTAACTCAAGAAGGACTAGAAGGAAAAAGAGGCAAGTGGATTGCCAGCATTCTTGAATACGACATTGAGATAAAACCCACCAAGCTGATAAAAGGACAAGGTTTAGCCAAACTAATGCCCGAAACAAATTTCCAAGCCCTAGACATTAATCAACTGAACAATGAACAGGAGATGGCGACTCCACAGATCAGTGAAACCTTTTTGCAATCCCCATGGTATGCTGATATTTGCTTTGTATTGTTAAACCTGTGTGCTCCCCCAGGATTGTCCAGAACCAAGAAAAGATTTTTAAGGATGAAATCATCAAAGTTTTGTGTCATAGATGGTGCTTTGTTTTGGAAAAATCATGAAGGTATCTTGCTTAATTTTTTGACTATGAATGAAACTAACAGCATCATGAAAGAATTCCATGGAGGGGACTGTGGAGGACACTTATATTGGAATTCCACTGCTGACAAGATTTTAAGGGTTGGTTATTATTGGCCCTCTCTATTTGCAGATGTCAAGAAATTTGTTGTTTCATGTCACAAATGCCAAATCTTTGAAGGGAAAAGAAAATTACTGCCTTTGCCCCTTAAGCCCATTTCAACCGAAAAGCCTTTCCAACAATGGGGTCTTGACTTCATTGGAGAAATTCATCCCTCTTCCTCAGGCTAGCACAAGTGGATTCTAACAGCCACTGATTATTTCACTAAGTGGATCGAAGCCGCCCCATGTAGACAAGCCAATGACTCCACCATTATCCAATTCTTTGAGAGAGATATCCTTTCCAGATTTGGCTGCCCTGAGAAAATCATCACTGACAACGCTGCTGCCTTCAAATCCAAAAAAATGATCAACTTCTGCCACAAATTCCACATTACCTTGGGCCACTCTACAACTTACTACCCTCAAGGTAATGGCTTGGCCGAATCATCCAACAAAAGCCTCATCAACATCATAAAGAAACTACTGGAGGAAAATGAAAAGAACTGGCATAGGAAACTCACAAATGCCTTTTGGGCAGACAGACTTTCAACCAAGAAATCACTTGGGATGAGCCCTTATGAGCTAGTATACGGCATGGAGGCCAGATTTCCTTCATCTTTGGGCATTCCTACTATCAAACTGTTGCAGGAGATTCAGGCTGAACCAAATGACATGCAGAGAAGAGTTAATCAGACCATTCACCTTCAACAAACCAGAGAGCAAGTATATGACAGAGCTCAAATGTTGCAAGAGAAACTCAAAAAGATGTTTGATAATAAAGCTAAAGAAGAGGATTTCCGGGTTGGCAGCAAAGTTCTAAGGTGGGACTCACGAAGAGAGGACAAGGTCAAACATGCAAAATTTGATTTTCTTTGGAAAGGTCCATACATTATCAGCACTATGCAAGGCAATAACACATATTTTCTCAAATCTCTAGATGGCAGCACAGCTAAAGAAGGCCCTGTGAATGGACGAATGTTAAAACATTACCATGATCCCTTTTGATCAAGAAAGAACAGGCGGTGTTATTTTCTGTACATAAATGTTTGTATATATCAGCACTCTATTTTATTTTGTAACAGTCCAGATGCTAAAGCACGCAGAAGAAAGCAGGCAGTGCTTCAAAATTTACCAGCAAATCAGTAGAGGGAAAGTGTTGTTTTCAGTCCAAAATTTCAAATTAATCTAAACAATCAGCACTAAGAAGTTTTCAATGCACAGCAACAACAGAAGATCAAGGCAGTCTGACCTATTATTCTTGGCTTCTCACAAGGAGAAGCCATCCCCAAGTGGAGCCACTGTTAGCCTCCTGCTGCAGCAGGTTACTCATTTCATGATTGATTTTTACAGGCCAAATATGTCATACTTTGCATCCTGCAATGCTCCATATTTGCTAACAGTCACCAAAGAAAGAGGCCATGAAAGAGTGCTAGTCAAAGTTCATCTGCTGCATTCCAATGTTGAAAAGTTATTCCATTTTTGCGAAATTTTCAGCTAAAGGGAGGTCCAAACAGCTTAATCTTGGTCTCCCTAGGTTTCAATTTCCTGTTTTAGAATATAGAGAATGAATAATCTGTCCAAACAGCCTAATCTTGGCAGATTCTTAGATAGGTAGAGAATCTAAGGAGCCCAACTGCTTAATTTGGGCCCTTGGAAGAAATAAGGGTAGTTTGTAGATAGTAGGACAGAAAAAGAAAAAGTTGAAAAACTGGGTCTGCAAGTCTAAGTGCACCCAAACCGAAAAGAAGAAAAAATGTTAGGTAAGTAGGTTGGGTAGGTAATTTTGAGGTTGTAGAATGGTGATTTGTGATCAACTCCACATTTCAAGTGTTATATTTATCCAAATCACAGTTAGCAGGCAGTTCCCATTTGAAGGACTTCAGACGAGGCATTACTAACTTCCCCTTCTTCCACTTCCCCAAATCATTTACTAACTTCCCCTAAAGAGGTCAAGATTTGCTTGATATCTCTTAGTTTCATCATTTTCCATATCATTTGCCTTGATAAAGATCTGCTTTATCCAAGGATGGTACATATTTTCTCTGCAAAGTTCTGTCTCCCCTTTGAAGCCTAAGATCTTTGAAACTTAGCGCTTTCTTGTCATTTTCATATTAACTCCTGACATTATTATGTAAATCCCTATCTATTTCCCTCCCCCCTATCAGAACTATTGTAATAATTCCCCTATGTAAATATCCCCTCCCTCTGGTTGAAACATAACCATAAATATCCCCTTGGGAATTACTAATTCACCTGGATCTTAGTAAGAGCCCTCATCTCTGCATAATTTTTCCTTCCCAAGTGTTTGGACTCCTTCCAAAACACAAAAGCCCCACTTCAAATGCATTAACCAACCCCCCCGCCCATTTCTTTGGAATTTATTAATATTTGGTTAATAAATAACCAATGCGCCAAACACATTAACCCGAAAAACTATAGTTCAAACCCACCCGCGGCCGCAAATATTAAAGTTTATCATGCGCGCACCTTAACTAAACCCCATGCATCTTCTCCTCCTGACCACCGTCGGATCAGCCCTCCCAGATCCAACGGCTCTTATGCATATCGGGCGCCCTCTTGTGAGTGTTCGTTAGCACCCGGTGTCCGACGGTTTTACCGTCGTACACCAGGATAGCTGGCGGCATCCCATTTTATTGAGCCGCCCCTGACAAAAACCACGCCTGTACCAAAGGTGGTCCAATGCATACCAAAATCGCCCTTGTTGGCATTATGTTTCTGGTATGGTTATATGTTACAGATGTTGTACTTGATGGCAACACCCATGGCATGGCTCTCAATAT
>APFE031467765.1:0-18323 GCA_000404065.3 Pinus taeda
GAACGATAAAGCATACATAACTACATACACTTTCTCTTCCAAAGGGAAAAAATGAGTATTTCCACTTGCACCAACCAACCACCGATGTCAAAAAGAATATACCTATAAAGAGATATGTATGACGCGATAATGGTGCTAGCTTGGAGTAGCACACAAAATCTTCGCAATAGAGGCACATAAGCTAGGGAGGATGGAAACCATTATTAATACATGCTAAATATTAATCAAACATAAAGAAAGGTGACCCTTTTATGACCAGGTGTGTCCCCAAACTCTGTAAAAGGACACCGAGTCTAATTATTACAATTATGTAGACTTTGTTGTAGGTAGTGGAGGTTACCCTAGCTTTTTAGATGGTAAATAAGTCCACAAGTTTATGAAAAAAAATATCCTTGACAGTTGGAATTGTTTTGAAACGAAGAAACAGGTGTTGAATAGTTTTGAAAGGAAGAAACAAGTGTCGAATAGGGGTTTTCACTTATTATGTAATAGTAGTACTAAAATAAAAATGAATTCATTATTTTATAGGTGTGGCATGGTACTTAAACTACCTAGGACAAAATAGGGTGAGGGTGCATATTAAATCTTACAACCAACAATTAAAAGTGAATAAACTAAAAAGTACAATACATTTAAGGGATACTCACCACTTCCTAACTGCAGCTATGGCCTTATGAAAAATAAATCCAATCAATGTCACAATAAGAAGCACTTAGACAATAATTTATAGTATATTTACTATAGTATAATTTTCTATGTAGAGATAATACCTTTTAAGAAATATTATTGCTACAAATGCATAGGAAAAAAATATTTCTAGCCATCAAAAGTCCCGAAATTATGTTTTCATCCTTATGGAATAAGAATATTATGTATTAAATAGATGCTTATCACATGGCATATACAATGAGACTTTCCACATCTAGACATGAGGAAACAAGAAGTCTTTATTTGTGTTCTAGCTTTTACAGTGCTGGTGCAAGCAAGCAATGAAATTAATGATTTACATGCTTTTTTCATCAATGAACTTGATTTTGTGAATGAAATTGTAACATTAGTACCCTTTGATGATGTGATTCTTGAAGACATTTGTATTTTGGAAATATTGGCATTGGGCACCCTCTATTAGGAAAACTCTTGTCGGTCAACAATTTTAAATGTCATCACATTAGTAGGACACCGTGGCATCTTACCTAGTCTAATATAGAAGGAAATAAGTTATATTTCTAGTGAATCATCCTATTGTTCGATATATTTACTAGAAGCATTGATTTATCTTGTCATAGTTCTAGTTTCTTCTTCTTCTGGTTGCACTGATTTATGTGATGTGGGTTTACTGCCAACTTTGCTCCCTCTTCTCAAAGATTTGGATCCACAACATATAAACTTGGTAACAACTATTGTGCATGTTATTGAGCCTTTTATGTACTATCGTAATCCTGATGAAACATCATTTAAGGATATAGGATGCTTGCACAATAGCATAGCATGCTTGAAGATTGAATTCTGCAATTTTGAAGAGAAAGGAAGTAGAGTGGAGAATCACAATCAGGTTCCAACAAAAATTCTCCTTAGAAGAATGTTGTTAGGTTAGAGGCAATGCAACACATTTGTTCCTTATCATAGAAGACTTATTATGAAGGCTTTCTTTGGGCTCTATCTCTTGGCACATATGATCCTAGAAATATGATATGGCTATATGATCTGAAGAGTGTTCTTTGCCATTTTTCTTGTGCACTATATTGATAAGATAAAATGACTTTGGTGGTGTGGTATTTTCAGTTGCAACTATAGTCACGAGTGATATTATTCATACATATCCAACTTGATATTCTATGCTATATTTTATTGGTCTGCCTAATGCTTTATTAGATGCCATCATGGTTGGATCCATCCCTTCTGTAGATGTAGCAACTTGTATACCACAATGATTATATTCTTTGTGTCTTAATAACCTCATATGTCAAGTTATTAATGATTGTGGTGCTCTAAGATCTTTTGTGAAATTTTTTACTTCAAAAGCCTACTTACGAGCTTTGGTAGGTGACACTCCTAGGTCCTTATCATCTACCTTGTATGAGCTGATACAACATGATGATTCTTTGAGAGGGCATGGGGTGTATGTATTGATTTAAATCTAAAATACTATTGCAAAAATTTGATTTGGCGCTAAAGTGTCTTCCCTATTACAAGAATATTCTAGATCTTATGTCTTTATTCCCATGGAAACTGATTTGGAACAAGAAACAATTGTTTCAATAGATGGAGATGAATCATTAAGGGTGACATCCGAGTTAAAGGTTGATACTTCTGTCGAAAATTTGCCTTCAACATTGGAACCCTTTCTCCCCAATTATATAATAAATGTTACATGTCTCGTAGAGAATATTTTGCATTATACAAATACATGGATGTTTGTTGAGAAAAAGGGTATCAACTCTATGCTACAACTATTTGATTTACCCCTTTTACCGTTTTCATTTGTAGGTGGCCATAATATTGTTGTTTCATTTAAAGAAATATTCACAATAGCACTCATTTCCTCTCACAGGCGTTGTTCTTACTACTTTTGAGAGAACACATTAAACCTACAAAAGAACTCATGGATTTGTTAGCTCGAACAAGCTAGCAGGTATTGAGGTATCACAACATATGATAATTTTGAGATGCCTTTCAATTCTACATAGTGTTTTATCTTTTTCAACACACATAGTAAAAAGAACAACAACAATGATCCCTGAAATTGGTTCTAGGGATGCAAATATACTGAAGGATGTAGGAATGGTGTAGATAGAAATAGTTTGGTAGATATATATTGTGAGTAATTCAAAATTATATGTGAGTAAAGAGTTTCAACAAGGACCTACAACTAAAAATTTGGCACAAAATGTAGTAGGTATTGAAGCTGACACTAACACAGTTTCAATTTTTCAGCATGTGAACCCAGTGTCTATGAAGAATGGATTTGTTTCTCATTGTTCCATTGAACCTGAATATCTTTCTGTTATAAAACAAGACTTCATCACTATAAAAAATATACCATGTTATCGAAGGGATTTTAAGAATGTTTCTTGGTCAACTTGGGTGACATGTAGATGCATCAGAGGTTGACATTGTAGGCTTTGTAAGTTCATGAGAAACATATCAAGCCCAGGAAATTAAAAGGATGTCACTTGATCTCTTAGAATTTGACACTAAATAAGGTTGTGTCAGCAATGTAATCATCCTGTGTGACTCTTGTGAAGGTTTTGGTAGTGCCCAACTGACATCGTGATGATATAGGATCACTTAGTGCAACAACCAAGAGTGTGGTGGTTTCTCTTACCAAACATTTTCATGACAATCTTGAAGTGGATGATAAGTGTAGCTCATCTAAGTTTGATTCATCACTTTATTCAAAGGGTCACTACTAGGAAAATTGTGGATGACATGACAATAGTTATATATGACAACCATAAGTGAATGTGTGATACAACAATGGTGAATTATTTCTATGCTCATGGTACATTTAAAAATCTTTTTGACTACTTTTGAAGCAACATTTCATTTATTGTGGACAATACCATTATGTTACATTAAGGAATGGAAATAATTTTTTTTAAATGTATTGAAAATTACAAGCAAGAGCATGCACATTGGTTGTTAGAGACATATGAAACTATTGCAAGATTTTTGGGTACCTTGTGAATACTTCTTTGCTATTAATTGTGCCCTATACATCACAATAGTTAGTGCAACATGTTTTTGGAGACTCTATCACTCTTCCAAGGGATTCGAGGCTTTTGTTTGCACCCTACAAGCTTAAGTTCTCAATGGTGTTCTACCTATCTAGAGCAATCCAATGTTTTGTCGTTGTAGTCTATCCTTAATTACGTGTGTTGTTTCTATTATTACCCATGTATACATGACCATGTGGGATGTTAAAGGAAGCAAAAATGGTATTCTTGGAAGCAGAGGTCAATGTTTTATAGGTCATCCATTTGATGAGGTTTTCATTTCTATGATGATTAACAGATTAACATGGTATTTCCAAGGTCCAGTGCAAAGGAAGCATTGACACATGTTGAAATAAATAACATTGAAATGGATAAACAGTGGTTCTTCTCAGGAAATTAAAAGGATGTGACCTGGCCTCCTGGACTTTGACACTAAATAATGTTGTATCTACAATGTGATCATCTTGTGTGATTCTTGCAAAGGTTTTGGTATTTCCCAATGAGAATTGTGATTATATAGGATTTCTTACTTAAACAACCAAAAGTGTGGTGGTTTCTCTTGCCAAAACATTTCATGACAACCTTGATGTGCATGATAATTGTAGCTCATCTGAGTTCGATTCATCACTTTCTTCAAAGTGTCACTACTAGGAAAGTTCTAGATGACATGACAATATTTATATAAGACAACCATAAGTGAATGTGTGATACAACAATGGTAAATTATTTTTATGTTCATGGTACAGTTAAAATTCACTTCAACTACATTTGAAGCAATAAGTCATTGATTGTGGATAGTACCATTATGTCACATAAAGGAATGGAAACAAAAAATGATAAAGGTATTGAAAATGACAAGAAATATCATGCATATTCGCTGTTAGAGAAATATGAAGATATTGAAGGTTTTTGGAGTATCTTGCGAATTGTTCTATGTTGTTAACAGCACCATATGCATCACAACTATTAGTGCAACTAGTTTTTAGAGGCTCTATCACTATTCCAAGGGATTCATAGGTTTTTCTTTGCACCCTACAAGCTCAAGTTCTCAATGTTGTTCTACCCATCTAGAGAAATCCAATGTTTTGTCATTGTAGTCCATATTTGATTAAATTTATTTTTTCCATTATTACCCATGTATACACTGCCATATATGATGTTAAAGTAAGAAAAAATGGTATTCCTGGAAGCAAAGATCAATTTTTTATAGGTCATCCACTTGATGAGATTGTTATTTCTATGATGATTGACATGGGATTTCCAAAGTCTAGTGCAAAGGAAGCATTGAAGTGTGTTGAAACAAATAACATTGAATTGGATATGGATTTGTTCTTTAGTCATCCTGAGGAGCCAATGTAAGAATATGATGAAATTTCCCAAGACCTTGCCCTGTCACTGAGTAATTCTAAGGTTCCTAAAGACAATGCTAGTGAAAAAGGAAAGTAGGTTTCTTTTCATGTGAAACCTCTAGAAAATGCTCCCGTTGAGGATATCTTAACTACATGTATGAATCTGTTGCAAGGAATAGATGAAAAATTATTTTAGTTTCTTGATTTTATGGGGGGAAATGACATTGGCATTGTTGATGTTGAGGTATATGTCGTATAAATATTTTATAGTATACTTTAGTTTATATTCAAGTATTCATCATCTGCATGTCTTATACTCTGCATTGTATCTTCTTTCATTTCCAAGAGAGGAACTCAATATTGATGGTAAGAAGCAAGAATTGAAGAAAGAGGAGACCAATAACACTAGAGAAAAAAATGAAAAATGAGAGAGAGAAGAGAACAAGTCTAGTGATACCCTTAGAGCCAATATATTGTGTAAGACACACACATAGAGATTGATGATCAATTCTTGAGAGTTGGTGAATTCACTTGTAATGCCTTGAAAACATAGCGATAATGTTTTGAAATGATGAAACAACATTTCATGTGTAAATTGTAGTCCGACCAATATTAGGTTGGAAACTCATATTGTAATACTCGACATTTTATATAATAAATTTATGCGGTTGAAATTTTTTTATTTGCACTAGATATCATTTAGTCTTCTAATTAATATATGTAACTTTGTGTTATCCTATTATATGAATATGCACATTGTATGACATTTTTTTAATTTATTCGCAAAATCAGACTAATTAATTTATGTTGAGTAATAATGAACACATAAAATCAATCTAAAACTACTAAATTAGTAGTTTTCATTGATTAATCATGAACACAAATAAAATGAGTATATGGCTAAGTTAGCCATTTATAATGATTATGAATGAAATTAAATGGAATGGATATAAACTACTAAATCATTTATATAATGAATATGAAATTAACAAAAAAATTACTACTACAAATGATAAATTTGTGATTACAAATGATAAATAAATTTTCCATATATATGACTATTTGTAGCTAATATATAGTATCCTATAACACAACTAAAATTCAATCATATTTCTTTGGACATTAATTTGTTTCATAGGATGACTAAAATTTACATATATATGACTATTAGTAGATAATTTCGAGTATCTTATAACACAACCAACATTTTGGCCATATTTCTTCAGTCATCAATTGGTTTTCTCAGGTAATCATATAGTAATATATTTTCTTGTATATTTGGTTTTTAATGGTGACAAATAATGACTAAATCAATGACTAACTTAATGACCAAATTTATTACTAAATCTATTAATGGATGATAAAATTGAGAATACTAATTAATGACTAAGCTAAAAATGACTAAAAGTTGGTCACGTTATAAGATACTGTAAATTAGCTATTGTTGGTCACCAACTGAAAAATAGGCGTTTAAATGCAAATTTTAGTCATTTTTTTATCAACTAATTCGTCATTTTGTACTAGTGTTTATCTATCAACTCCAGTAACTTCTCTATACCTAGGTACATGAAGATATTGAGAAAGTTGTAAATCATCAAATCAATCATGCAATCCTCTCATGTTGCCTCAATGCTTGGAACATCTCCTCAAGGTGCTCTACCGAGTTTAATTCATATCTACTACTCCTATCCTTTGTAAATTCACTCCACTCTTGATCTCCACATATATGAAAAATTTGTGATGTCCAAGCCTTCATGACTCAACCAAACCACTGTGCAATTGTCCTAAACTAGTGTCTCATCAGAAATGCAAGCCATATTGCCCAACTCCACTATTGGATCTTGTAGATGATGTCTCAAATCTCACCCCCACCTACCAAGTCTACCCTAAAGGGACCCATAATCCCTTTGAATCAAGGCTGAAATTGATCCATATCAGTCACTTGATCCAAGATCATCAACAACTCAAATATCATCTTAGAACACACTCAACCATCTAAAGGCTCTCCTGGTCAAAACCACAAATCCATCAATTTTTCATCTCAGGCTCCTCAACCCAAGGCATCATCATCCCATCATGATATCACCTTAGCTAACTCCCATATCCATCAATATGTCTCCAATCCCATGAGCCATTTACACCATTAGGTCACCAAGTCCTCATCTTGGATCATAGTTAAATCTAGATGAAGAACATTCAACTAATTATCGCGATGATTTTTTATCTCAACTATGGCGTCCTTATGTCTCAAGCGCTCTCATCCAAATGGCCTTAATCCTCAAGTCATGATGAAAACTTGGCCAATCTATATCATGGCCAACTATAACCCATCCTTTGTAAATATTTCTCATCCACCATCCTTATCTAAGTCATTAGCCCCATCCACCCTTGGGTTGAGTACCTATTGGAAAACCTCTGCATCAATATATGTTATATTCCTCATAAATGAATGAGAAATCATCTTAATTAAGAATGTTCACCAACTCTCACAACCATCACGATGATTTTCATTCCCTCCAAAGTCTTTGAGCGGTCCATGATTTATTCTATCCTGCGAGATCCATGGTGCCCTCATCCTAGTCCTAGAAAGTCTCATCATCACAAATCAATGTAGAATGTTGGGATCTTCACTAACCCACTTGAACACACATCTTGTCTCGTCAGCAAACCAATTGAGTCAACATACCCAACCCTCCTCTACCATAATTGTGTGCAATTAGATCTCAATTTCTGGTTATTCCCGGAACTTTTAGGAATAAAGAACATATATTATGAAACAAAATCGAAATTAATACTAGAAAATTCACTTTTACAGGAAGAACGAGAACGGAAAAAGATATGAAATTGATGGGTTAATGTGAGCTTATCCATGTGGTTATACACTGTTTGATTGAATAAGAATCAATTTAATGAAAGATCCTATAGCTTTCATGTTTTTTTTGTTGGGGTTGTCCCAAAGATCATGTCGAATGACCTAGTTGAGTGAGATAATATCCATATCTATCTGGGATAGATCTGATCGACTGGTAAGTGCACATGAATAGCAACCGATACTAGGGAGAGTATACGGAAAGAGAAAGTTATGTTTTGATCTAAATATATGAACTGATAACAACATCAAGTCCCTATATCTAATTTCGTTGTACCGATGGAAAAGTGAAGGGCTCACGGCGAAAAGGATTGGTAAACCACGAAGAACAAAGGGGTCAAACCTGCTCCAAAAGACAACATGGGTTTGGAAAGTAGTTGTAGCCTAGTCAATCGATCAGATCAAGAAGTATGTCCAATCCACTGGCGGCTGAGGAGAAAGAAGGAGGAATCCACCCAAGGAGGGGCTCGCGTTCTGATTAGTTAGTTGCTTAGATCTCTGTGTTAATACCAACTCCTTTGGTTAAGAGCTCTACTACTATTTCCTGGTGATCTCCTGCTCTAATAAAAACTTCAAGTTGTTTAAGGGAACACCATTTCTTCTACTTTTGCTTTGAAACTAACTCTATTTGTGAAGAGCTCTACTATTGTTTCCTAGCTATCGCCTACTCTAGTACCAACTTTAAGTTGTTGAAGAGAAAACCACTTATTTTTCTCTTGTATAGATTGAAGGTTTTTCTCTCTTTCTCCCTTTCTCTAAAATTTCTTTCATCATATTGACTCAAAAAAAAATATAACTTTTAATTAAAATGAACGAATGTATTATCTTAAGATAATAAAAATTAGGAATTGATGTGTTGAAATAAGAAAAAAAAAGAGTATTGTGAATTATGAAGGAGTCACTCTTATATAAATTGGAGGTCCTTATGTTTCTCTTGTCTTATTATTTCTGTTCAGCATTCTTTCCATCACATTGACTTTAAAATTTTTATACTTTTTAATAAAAATGTAGTGCTTTGTGATTTTAAGATGAGAAAAATTAGTAATTGATGCATTGACATGAGAAATGAAGTATTGTGGGTTCTCATTAGTCAAAGGTTGAATGTAATAATGAGAGTTTCACTAGCCATTGTACCTCCTTCACAAGGGAAAACCATTAACTCACACAATGCAAACATTGAGTAACACATTCCATTGATCCATGTTATTTACATGATGAATACAAATGTTAAGAAATAATCTTTAAAATCAATACGATTTATAATTTTAAAAGGTATTTTTTTCATTGTTAGTAATAGTCCTTAATCCTTCCATACATTTTTCTCTCCCTCTTAAGAGCGAGGACTATCAAAACCCCAGGGGCTTTGCATGGTTATAAGGAGTGCTTGGTGCACCATGTCCTCTACATTGTGCAACATTGACATGATTCACAACTTCCTCATGTAGCACAATGTTAGTTCACACAAGTTACGCCTCTACTTATTCCCTTAGTTAACTGTTAGTAGAATATTGACTTAACTAATTTTCTTCTTTAATAATGTGCAATATAAGTATATACATGCAAAATCATCATCAAAACATATACAATAAATATATATAGGGTAGGAAACACTTAGCTTAACTCCTGCAAAATGTTCTCATATAATAACAATATAGTATACAAAGTACAAGTCGTGGGACTTGGCAAATTATGAAAACCTGACAACCTTAATTTGTGCAATGTCTCGATTGCAAGTCATTGCAAGAAAATTCTAAGTACAATTCTCAAGTCCCTCTCCTGCAATCCTCTACCAAATGAGCACCTTTGTACAAAAATACTACTCCTTACAAAACCTTATGTTTTGGTGTAGTGGAAACCCCAAATTGGGCCCATACACTAAATTTTATATCCACCTAACCAAACTCCAAAGTTTTATCAAAGTCACCCAACTTGTGATATCACATGGTCTCTTGGCGTGATCCATCTCTTCGATGGTCTCATGTATTATATCTCTACGATATCACTGCACACACCAACAGTATCTCACAAATATACAAAAATATCCATAATAAGCTCTAGCCCACACACCCCCAAGTACACCCTAACTTCAAGTCCTCTTATCAAGTCGTACTGGCTTACTCCACATGAATTGTAGTTATTACAAGGCTCGATCACATGCCTACAGCATAATAATTTTATGCCTTGGCTCACATGACCCACCCGAATCCTCGCACGAATTTCCCAGCCCACTCACACAACTCACCCGAGTGGCTTATATGGTTGACCCAATTACTTATACAAATTTCTTATCCTATTCCGAAAAGTCACTTGGCCCACTTATACAACTCAACTAACTAATCACATGACTCACCTGGGCCACGCGTATGAGTACTCACCTAGTCTGCTTACACAACTTGCATAGTCCACTCACACAACTCACCTCACCCAATTGTGTGACTGCTTGTTTGAACCACCTGCGTGATTTCTCACACAGCTCGCTTGACCCTCTCACACAATTGGCCCAATCATGTTATGTGCAGTCTACCCTCACTACGAACCTACCAAAAAGAAATGCCCATCATCCATTTGTGAATGCCTCCTCTCAAACGGGCTCTCATATATATACATGTAATTTGTTCTAGTCCATTGTGTTGGTCTGACCTAGCACAATTAATTTCATTGTTAACCAACTAATCAATTACTCTACTCTTATAACGCAATGAAAAAAAATTAATTAATAAAATTTTAATAATGTGAATCAATTTTAAAAAAAATTCAATGATGTCATTTAACCTAGAATGTAATTATGCTAACAGGGTTGTATGAGAAGTTAATTATGATATTTGGCCTATGTGATGCAGCAACTACATTCATGAGGTTAATGAATGATATATCGTGAAATTTTATAAGGTCATTTTTTATTATTTATTTCGATGATTTACTAGTATACATTGCGACATAGGAGGAGCACCTATCACATTTGATGCACGTGATAGAGACTTTAAAGAAGCATTAATTGTTGGTGCATCTAAGTATGATTTTTCACAATAATTTTATGCATTTGGGATATCAGATAGGTGGAGGAGATTTGAAGATAGATACTTCCAAGTGGAGGTCATCATGAAGTGGTTGGTAAGATAGGATTTTGGTTGAGGAAGCGTAGTACTTGAAGCAATTTATACACTCGTTTTTAGAAGTAGAAACATCAATCCACAACATAATTTCAAGTGGCAAGATTTTTCAGTGGGGAAAGTGTCGGTGAAGAGAATTTGAATTGTTAAAGAACAACAATCAAGCATTGGTTATAACATTACCAAACTTATAGTACCCCTTCGAAGTGGAGACATAAGCATGTGGGCATGCTATGGGAGAAATCTTGATGCTAATTAATTGAATTGAAAAAAAATCTGAAATTCATACAAATAAAAAAATAAAATTAAATCAAGAACCCGCCATAATAATACTAAAAATATCTAATAAATAATAAATCAATATAGATCTAGTTTAATAAGATTAAAACAAGAACCAACCATACTAATATTAAAAATATCTAATAAATGAATAAATCAATGTAGATCTATTTTAACATAGATCTTTCATACACTGATCAATTATGTTTTTATTTTCTTTAAGTCCCTCTCATTTCTGAATAAATCTTCGACTAAAATAAATCTTTGTTAATACAGATATAAACCCAATTAACAAAGGACCAAAACCCAAGTAGGTCGCAACAAAATAGTCGTACCACTACATTTTGTCTTACTTAAAAACAAGCATTGTTCAATTTGACTTTTGAATGGACACACACTTGATAACTAGTGGAAGTTTCATGATAATAGCCTCACACATAGATGAAGTGATTTTATCATCATAAGAAACAACTAGATGATTTAGAGTCCTTAATGAAATACATGAAAACTCAATTTTATCACCATAAGAAACAACTAGGTGATTCAGAGTCCTCAATGAAGTTTTTCTTATTGCACATGACAACTGAAATCAATTAGGAGAGCTAGAAATAATAGAAAATGCCTAACATAATTATAAATGATTAATAGTGATTAAGTATATTTATGAAATCCAAAAATTTTGGATGTCAACATTTTGTCTTCTTATTATTATCATGTATGCAAGTGATTGTGGTCATGAAAAGGAAAAACAATAAAAAGTAGTTTTAAGGTACAATAAAATTATTCTCAGGATAAATTTTAAGAAGGAATCATATACAAGAATATTTTAGTATAAAATAAAGTATTCATAGTCATTTGTGTGCCTTTATGTTTGGTGTCTAGCGCCTAACAATGCATTCTAAGGTATTTCTATATATTTTGTAGCTAGAAATGCAAAAAAATTGAAATGAGAATTGAGCTCATTGTTTAAATCATGTCTATAAACGACTATGGTCATATATGCCAATTAAGCTTCCTTAAACCAACTAAATTGCATTATTTCTTATTACATTGTATGAAATGAGTTATAGATGTTATGTAAAAATTTATTAGTGGATAGCCTAGTACAAATGCAATAAGTTGGGGTTGTCAATTACATCAAAAGTATTGTGGAGATTCCCTATAGATTAGAGTAGTTGAAAAGTATATTTTTTTTACATATTTTCCACAAATTGAGGAATAAAATTTAGAGTGGGGTCATAAAGGAGAGAAGTCATGCCCTAAATGGGTGTATTTTTAATCCAATTTTTTATTAAAAAAGAGTTTGGTAAAATGGTAAAATTTCAAGGATAGGGTGTGATAGCCTTCTTGGGATATTTCTCGTTATATGGATGTGATGTGGAATGCATCAAACTATGGGTAGAGATAATGTAACCCTTGAGCGGTTTAGTTGACCATTATTGTTCTCAATATAACAATGAATCAACTCTATAGTGGACATGGTTAGCGTGAAAATATATTTATTTGTATATGTCAAATACACGATGGTACAAGTGAAAAGGAAATATTTTCTAAATAGCACAATGCTCTAGAAAAGATTATAGTTGTTTGAAAAATACAAAGATGAAAGTTTAGAGTTTCCTCTAAGCAATACATTCTTTTAACTATGAATTTCATTTCTCAACTTCTAGGATAAAGTTTTGAATTAAATTTCAGTCATTAATATTATATCAAAAAACTAAATAAGATTGGAAAATTATATCTAAAATTAGAAGAAAGAAGTAAAAAAATCTTTAAACCACACAAACTCTTTACCAAAAAAAACCATTAGGGAGAGAGGTATTTTTAACAATAGAGTCCACCAAAAAAATAGAGCATAATATTGATCTCACTCCTTATAATGATGAAAGAAGCAGAGAGACTTCTCGCATAAAAGTGATTTAAAAATAGGTAAAACCTTATAATAATAAAATAAAAAATAAAAAGTAGAGTAATATATATATATATAGTATAATATATATGATAGTACATATATATAGGTGATAGGGATATAAGTATAGTATATTTTAATAAATTTATATATGTAGTGGCATTGTTACAAATGCAGAGAGTTAGCGATATTTGAGGTATATTTTCCAACGCTAAATTAAAAACTAGGAGTATCATCTGAGAGCTTACAAATCACATTATATTAGGGCATAGGTTAACTTATACTTGAAATGGCATTTTTCACTAGAATTTGGGGATTTAATATCAAGTAAGATTTTTTTTGTTTAAAATATATACATGGATTGAGTTCCCTGAAAAACGATTGGGCATTAGAATTATATACATTAAACGACTTAAAATCACGCTTTTAAAAATATTTACCAAATTTCAGTTAAACCTAACTAGAAGAAATACCTGAAAAAGTCATTTTCCTCTATTAATTATAAAACATATTAAATTTAATCTAGTATTCAAAAAGGGTAAAATATAATTTCGACGTAAAAAAATTCTGATTTTCAATTATATTGAATGCGTTATAATAGAAATAGAGAAATATAATGATGATTACTGCTTCTTTGATAACCTTGTAATATTAATCGTTGACAGCCAAAAGCATAAGACCAGAAAGGGCCTGTGCCAATATTACATAAAATACTTTGAAGTGATGTGGAGAGAATTTCATGAAACACATCTCATGCTTTTCTTTATAGACATTGTCGTAAATTGTGATCTGCTCATTCAACGGCCAATCACACGTTTTTTAGATACCTGATTGAGGGAATCTTTAAACAAATATATATGGGTGTCTTTAAATGAATAGCTCAAAGTTCTTTTGTTCACATACTCTTCTTCTATCATCTGTACTTGCAACAATTATTTTTGCGTATGTCAATGTTTGTGTATGTCAGTGTTTGGATCTGACTTTATATGACTGAAATTGTTTTTGTTGAAAATGGCAACAAGAAATGCTAAAAATAGAAGTGATAAAAATAGCACTTCTATAAATACCAGTTCAAGTACCAGTGTTGGACTAAGCAGCAAGGAATGAAAAATGGAAGTGCTAAAAATAGCATTGCTATTGTTAGTAGTTCGGGATGGATTCCTATTCTAGTCAGTCCCTATACTAAAATAGTGAAGTAAAATTCGAATTTGATCTTAGCAACAGTTTGTAAATAATTAATTAATTCATCTTGAGTTAATTAGTTAAGGAAAATCAAACTTGAAGTCTATGTGTGGACAGGCAACAGTTTCTCCATTAATTGAGGAATTTATCCATTAGTTAAAGGATAAGGATGATTTGTAATTATGAGTTGTAATGAGTTGGCTCAGTTAATTGAGCCAAGTCCAGTTAGATTAATTCAAACAGTTTGTCGAATTAATTGTAAGTTCAGTGAGTTAATACTTGCATGCATGTAACTATTGCACTTCAGATAACTGAATATCCTCTCATAAATAAATCATGCATGTCATTTCAGAGAGAGACCTAGTTGAGATCAGAGGAGGGAAAATGTACTATCAGTTTGATCGATTTTTCCTATAAAGGAAACTCATCCATGGAGAAGGATTTATCTCTTTTAGGATTGCATAGTTAGAGCAGAGGTTACAGTGAGTGTGATGAGGCCAATTCACACATGTGACGTCATTGGACCCCAAGAAAAATTGCGCCAGGGAATAGGAGGCTTGCAGGGCAGAGGAGAAGGTTTTTTAGAAGCCTTTGACTGTCTATGAGTAGATGTTTGATTGCAGAGAGAGAAGGATAGCTTGTGAGTTGATTATTTTTGTAATCTGAACATATTTCCACTTGTATGATAATATAGAGTTGGGGTTTTAGGCTAAGGCTTTCCCAGTGATATTTCTTATGTGTTATGTTTGATTGATTTCTCATTCCCAGTTATATGTGTTCCCTTGATCTTGCTCAATTCTATTAAGCTTCCACAAAGTGTTGTAGAAGTATATCTTGTACTTTGTTTTAGGATACTACATAATCTATTGATCTATAGTGGGAATTTTTACATGGTATTGGAGCAGAGATGATCAAAGGAGAAGAACAATATACAAGAAGTTCGAAGTTCGAAGTTTGTAGTTCCTGAATATAGAAATCAAGTTCTTATCACATCTCAATTTCACCAATGGCGTTCAGTGGTTAAAGACTCAAGTATGCCCTTGATGGTAGCTCGAATTATGTAGCCTGGAAGGATCACATGGAGGCATTATTAGAGGATAATGGCCTAAATAACTTCATTAAGCAAGAAGTCCCCAAGCCGACTGATGCTACTCAACTAGCGGAATGGAAGAAATGTGTGGCTAGAGCAAGGAGAATCCTCCTAGAGGGAGCTCGAGACCACATTGTCTTGAGCCTCTATGGGAAGGAGACACTATTTTCAACGTGAAAAACATTGAAAGATTTATATCAGAACAGTAGCGATTAGAGGAAGTTGGCACTAAAAGACAAGCTTCCTAAGCTCAAGTGTAAAAAGGCCGACAAGATCTCTACATATCTAAACAAGCTCAGCACTTGTAGGGATGACCTTGGAAGTGTAGGGATCATGACAGATGATGATGAAATGGTGAGTCATGCACTCCTCGGTCTTCCTAAGAGATGTAATAGCTAATAAGACTTGGTTAATGGAAGAGAAAAACTACGAAATTGGGAATGACTTTGGTCAGATCTGATGTAGGAGGAGATAAGAAGAAGCACCAGAGATGGTTCTTCATCCATGGAGGATAAAGAAAATTGCGCCTTAGCGAGTAAGGCAAAGAAAGGGGAGGAGAAGGATTCTCATTCCAATTTGAGTTCTTCTCATGGTGGGAAGAAGTTTGAAAAATTGAAAGTGCGATGCTTTCGTTTTCATGAGGTGGGCCATTCTGTTACAAATTTTCCACTAAAGAAATCCAAGAAGGGATCCTTGGAAGGATCAGAAGGTGAGGCTCTTGCCTCATAGTTAGAGTTGGATTTCACACTCGTCACATGGATGGTTTCATCCCTGGTGGGAAGTGGTTGGTTTCTTGACAGTGGAGATTCTTTTCACATGACCAGCGAAAAGAGTTTGTTCAGTACCTTGGAGGAGAAAGATCTCCATATACTCATAGAGATGGGTAATGATGAAAAGTATAGTGTCTCAGGTGTAGGAAAAGTTAATTTTCAGAGAGAGAATGGAGCTTGCATTACCTTGACAGATGTAAAGTATGGATTAGGACTGAAGAAAACTTGGTGTCGATCGCGATGTTGGAGGATAGAGGCTATGATGTAGTCTTCAGTAAGGGAAAGGCTTTCCTTAGACACAACACCACAAGACACGTGAAGTAGATTAGTTCATGAGTCAATAACCTATATGCTCTTAAGGTTCAAGATGCATGCAAGGCCTTGAGGAGCAAGGCTACTGATGGACACTTGGTGGTTGAGAGGAAGAGTACATTACCTCTCAACATTCAGCCACAGGAGAAGTCTCAAACGATTATGGACGAGCCACGGTTGGTGAAGCAGATTCAAGAGGTTGTGGAGCAGCCACAACTGGAGAAGGTGAGAGGAGATCAAGTGGAGGCATCCACTCATGCAGAGACCTCCAGTAGGGGGAAATTTTGAGCCAAGTGGGTAGAGGGATCACATGCATCCATATCTCCATGTAGGAGGTGGGGTGATGTAGAGTGATCATCCCAAGGAGGCTGGAATAGGGGTAGGATCCTTGAGGTGCCGAACCTCTTTGATTTGACTTTGGTACAGAAGCCCCGATGAAGAGTAGTGGGATTGGCTGAGTGGGTAGAGTCAGATGCGGATGGAGCAGCAGAGAGAGCTATAGTGCAAGAGTCCCAAGACACTGCAAAGCTAGCAGGCTGCAACAATGCGAAAGGCATAGGAGTGTTGCATAAGTGCAAGATGGCATAGAGAGGTGTGCAATTGTGTGAGATGCATGGAGTGTTGCTGCAGCTCAGAGGTCAGAGAAGGAGCACTTTTTAGTGGAAGAGAGAGTTTCAACATCAGAGTATGTTTCTAGCCCAATAGAGAGGTTAGTTGGGAAATTTTTTGTTTCTAGACTTGTTGGAGCATCCACACTTGGAACAAGTGTTGAATGCAGAACATTCTAAACGTTCAGGATCGGGTTCGAGTTAAAGCCTTTCTTGTTGAGAAGGAGCATTGAAAATGGAAACAAGAAATGATAGAAATAGAAGTGCTAAAAATACCATTGCTATAAATAGCAGTTCAGGTACCAGTGTTGGACTAAGCAACAAGGAATGAAAAATGGAAGTGCTAAAAGTAGCATTGCTATTTTTAGCAGTTCGGGATTAATTCCTATTTTAGTTAGTCCCTATACTAAAATAGTGAAGTAAAATTTGAATTTGATCTTAGAAACAATTTTTAAAATAATTAATTAATTCATCTTGAGTTAATTAGTTAAGGAAAATCAAACTTGAAGTCTATGTGGGAACATGCAACAATTTCTCCATTAACTGAGGAATTTATCCATCAGTTAAAGGATAAGGATGAGATGTAATTATGAGATGTAATGAGTTGACTTAGTTAATTGTGTCAAGTCTAGTTAGATTAACTCAAATAATTTGTTGAATTAATTGGAAGTTTAGTTAGTTAATGCTTGCATGCATGTAACTACTACAGTTTAGATAACTGAATATTCTCTCATAAATAACTCATGCATGTCAGTTCAAAGAAAGACCCAATTGATATCAGAGGAGGGACAATGTGCTATCAATTGGATGGATTTTTCCTATAAAGGAAACTCATCCGTGGAGAAGGATTTATCTCCTTCAAGATTGTGTAGTTAGATCAGAGGTTACAATGAGTGTGATGATGCCAATTCATACATGTGACATCACTCGACCCCAAGAAAAATTGCGCAAGGATATAGGAGGCTTAGAGGGTAGAGGAGAAGGTTTATGAGAAGCCTTTGCTTGTCTATGAGCATCAGTTTCACTGTAGAGAGAGGAGGATAGCTTGTGAGCTGATTCTTTTTGTAATTTGAACATATTTCTACTTGTATGATAATACAGAGTTGGGGTTTTAGGCTGAGGCTTTCCC
>APFE031467772.1:2581-23592 GCA_000404065.3 Pinus taeda
CATCGATGTGGCCATGCCATTTGCAGCTACTCATGTAGATTCTACTCATGTCCAGTCCGAAACAGATAAGGCAAACAACTTCATTGAGCACATCCAACATATTTGCCAGCAGGTCCATGACATTCTGGAGAAATCTAATCCTAAGTACAAGCAACGACATGATCAACATCGGGTGCGACACAAGTTTCAGGTGGGTGACAAAGTCTGGTTGCATTTGAAAAAGGAACGCCTTACCGGAGCCTATCGGAAACTCAGACCACTCTGATATGGCCCTTACACCATTACCAAGGCTGTGGGAGACAATGCATTTGAGCTCAACATTCCCCCATTCCTTGGCCTGCACCCGGTGTTCAATGTCGACCGCCTTCGGCCATACTTTCTGCCATTACTAGACACGTCCGATCATGTTGTCCTCATAAGATGATGTTCATCAATTCTACATATCTTGAGCTAACTCATGTAGAAGATAGGGTGTTTCAAACGCATGTGGTTTGGATGCTCCAACTCATAAGTAACTTCACCAAATCACTTCTCCATGCAGAATGGCCCTTCTTACTTCGTTGTCAAAGATCTCGTAGTCCCTTTCGGTCAAACATCTCATAGTCCCTTTCGGTGGCTGAAACTAATCTCCGATGATCCTCAGAAAAAGCACATCCCCAACATCAAAGTGTGCATCTTGTTTATCCTTTTGTGCCCATTCCTTTATTCTCCCTGCAACATCATGCAGGTCACTAGTGCTAACTCTAAAAAATCCTTTCATGTTGTCAAGAATATCTTTGGATGTGGACTCCTAAAAAATTCCCTCATTAGCACAGTATGTGGAGAAACTGGGATCTTTGTATTGACAAACTCAAATGGAATATACCCGATTTCATAACTCTTTTGAAAGTTGTAGCTAAACGGAGCCACATCCAAGATTTTAGGCCAATTTTTCTGATCTTCCCTAACATATTGTCTCATGTGGCCTGCAAGTACTGCATTAATCTATTGAGTCTATCCATCTCTCTATGGGTGGTAACTCGAACTCTGCAACAACTTTGTATTCACCAACTTGAATAAATTGGTCCAAAATCTTCCTGTAAAATGTGGATCTCGGCGAGACACAATACTCAAAGGTACTCCCCGATACTTCACAATATTCTTGAATAATAGCTCAATAATCTTCTTAGCCCCAAATGATATCTTCATCAAAATGAAGAAGACATACTTGGAAAAATGATCAACAATGATCATAATCCCATTATATCGGTGGACCTACAGTACCTGAGTGATTAAGTCCATTAAAACACTCATTCAAGGTCTCTCCGAAATCGAAAAAGGCTACAAAAACCCTCTCCATATTTGGTTATCTGATTTGTCTTGCTGACATATGATGCAAGTTTGCACAAACTCCTCCACATCTTCCCTCATCTTCTCCCAAAAATATCCCCTCTCCGACAATGTCAAAGAACGATGTTGCCCTGGTTATCTAGCCCATGGATAATAGTGGCATTCCTTGAAGAGGTTCCTCCTAAGTCCAGATGACTTTAGAATGTAGATTTGGTTCCCATAGAACAAGATTCCATCTTGTAAGAAAAACTTCTTAGTCTTCCCCTCCTTCATCTTCTTCAGAATTCTCTTCACTTGAATATTTGTCTCAACACTAGCACGTTGTCTACTTTGCATCTCATCAGTCAGATGACCCTGAATCCTACTATGCTCAATACGATATTCTCCCTCCTCAAGTGAAACTAAATGTCCCTTCTTGTTGAGGGCATCTACAACTTCATTTAGTCTACCCAGCCTGTACTTAATAGCCATGTCAAACTTCACCAAGAAGTCCTTCCAATGAGCTTGCTTCACCAACAACTTTGGCTGGGATGCAGAATAACTCACCACAACGTTGTCAATCTTGACAATGGAAGGCTTCCTAATCAAGTAATTCCTCCATTCCTATAAAGAGTGGATGATTGCAGTCATATCCTTATTATGAACCGAATATCGTTGCTTCCTATCCTACAAATTCTAACTCTCATATGTCACTGATGCCCATCATGCATGAGTACTCCCCCAATCGCTAAATGAGAAGCATCTGTGTGCACCTCAGTTGGTCTCTCGAAGTCCTGTAGCTTCACTATTGCTGTTGTAACTATACTCCTCTTGAAATCCTTAAATGCTTATTGACACATCTTTGTCCAATTACATTATGTGTCCTTTTTCAAAAGGTCTGTCAATCATGAAATTACCTTGGAGTACCCCTCCACAAAATTCTAATGGTATTTGGTCATCCCCAAAAATGCTCTCATATCATGGACATTCTCCGGCTCGGCCTAATTCTCAATCACCTACACCCTACTTGGTGTCATCTGTATGTGACCTTGACCCACTATGTGTCCAAGGAATGGAATCTCGATTTAGGCGAACATACACTTTGCATTTATTTAAAACAACTAATTCTTCCTTGGTGCCTCAAATACCAAAGCTAAGTGCTTCTTATGATCCTCCATGTTATCACTAAATACCATGATGTGATCCAATTATACAACTATGAACGAATCCAAATATAGATGCAAAACATTGTTCATCAATGTGAAAATTATTGTATGAGAGTTGCATAACCTGAATGGCATGACAAGAAACTCAAAACCCCTATACCTCATTGCAATAATTATCTTCTTCTCATCCCCCTATGCTATCCACACCTGATAATACACATGCTTCAAACCAAATTTTGAAAAAAGTTAGGATTTCACAAGCTTATCAAATCAATCTGTATCAAGTTCTAAAGGATACATTTCCTTTATCATATGCTTCTTCAGTGCATAATAATCACAACACTTCCGTAACTCATTCATATCCTTCTTCCTCTCGAATAATATTGTAGCACCATATGGGGACCTTGAAGGTCGTATGAAACCTGTATAAGAAAAATGCTTCAATTCTCATTTGAACACCTCCAACTCTAGTCTTGACAAATGATAAGGATCTTTTGTTGGCGGTTGCTTGCCCAGTTGTAGCTCAATGTTATGGCCCATTACACGTCTCCGTGATAGTAATTTTGGAAACTCATCCGACATCAAATTTGCATATTTGGTCAATACATTAGAAATATCAGCTGGAATAGGTGTCCCCATTCCATCATCATCCTCAATGTCCCTAATGACTATTGAATATGTATCAACATATGAATATGACAATGCAATACTCATACTTAGTACAAACACATGTTGCATCTTCACTCCCCTTCTCTTCTGGTGAGTAGGAAAATTCCATGCTTGTGTGTCTCGAATCAACATAATCTCATTGCAAAATTGGAGAACAATTTCTTTGTTTCCCTTCAGAAAATCATGTCCCAATATCATGTCAAAGTCATTCATCTCCTTCACTATCAACTCTAAACTACCCTTCCAATCTACAATTCAAACCCATATTTCACTTTCCAATCTTAACACTTTAGCTCTTGAGTTCATTGCCTTGACCTCCACATCCTTTGGAACAATCTAAAACCCAAATTCCCTTGTTATCCCTATTGTCATAAATTTATGAGTGACACATGTGTCCACCAAATATTGGATGGTTCTGCGATGAATCTCCATGTAAAGACACCCCAAAATGTGCAACCATAATTTATTCTTCTCAAGAATACCTACCTACATAAATATCTGGTCTCTATTGTATTTTTTTGTAGTAGCTCTGATACCTTCTGTCACTCCCTTGAGTCGGTTCCACCGTCTAGGGCATCGTGTGGCATCATCTAGATTTTCATAGTTTTTTTCTCATCTTCTGGACTACGCCTACAAACATTATTATTCAAGTTTTCTTCCATTATTGTGTTATGTGTGGAAATACATAACAATGGTACAACAATGCCAAATTGATACCAATAAAAGTAATTTATCAACTCAATTCTTCATTATAACAATTCTAAATATTTTACAATATGGTAAAATGGAGAGGATGTCGCTACCTGGGCGTAACCTTCACCCAAACTATCTACTGACATTCCGAACCATACTGTGTACCACTACCCACAACACATACTATGTTTCCCACGTCACCCCCAAACGTCCAACCCGCTGTGCACTGCCTAGTCATTGTGTGTTGCCAATTGTCGTTGCTTGTTCATTGTGTATTTATGAACTAGAATTACCTGGTCGTTGTATGCTTCTCGCAGCATGGGCATATTGCCCAACATTTTCTGCACCTCTCATTAAGATTTGCCTACCCTCTCTCATCCACCTTCATCCGCTTCACATTGTGAACTGCTGAAGTATGTCTAGTCTGCGGTGATGTGTTCTTGCCAACAAGTGACTTCTAATATATATGTTATCTGCCAAGTTGTATTTTTGTGGGGACGCGTTGCTTGGGGTGTTGGAGCACCAAGCTGAACTTCCCATAATCTTTGACTATGCCCATTGCAATATTTTCACATGTCGCTCCATTTGCCCTGCCCACCGTTGAGCATGTTGCACTCTTGCCTATGTCATTCCACTTGGCAACAGCATGTTGTGCTCATTCAGCTAACCACCTAACTTGCCCTTGTCACCTTCGTTTCGTTCACCCATGCCCGAAGGTGCGAGCGTTGCTCGGGTGTGTGCCCCCTTCACACTTTCTACCCTATCTCATTTAACTGAAGTCAAGTACCTATCACACTCCTCAAGTTGCCTTTAAATGAACTTTCCACCCAGCATGCTTGTCCACACGCCTTTAAACGAAAGTAGCCCCAATAGCTTAAACTAGACCCTTCAACAATTAAAATAGAAACATATTGGTTTAAAATTGTACCTTCAATTTCAATCATAGTGGATTGGTTCTCCACCTGTTGATCTTCTAGTGCTCCACTTATTCTTGGAATGTTTTTGGAAATATCGTTCACCATAGTTGCTTCATGAACAACTTGGATGTTTTCAATAGATTCGGGGTTATGAGGGAAATCCATTAACAAATGAGGTTCCCTGCACCACCAATATTTCAACAGTTATCTCTCCTTGACCCCACTAGTATTTTTACTATTCAATTCTATGGTTTTGGACCCAGGTTGAGACTGTACTAGTTAGTTTGAATTTCCCTTGCCAAATTTCTTTTGTTGGTGGTCCCTTCCAAAGTTTTTATGATTAGCCGGTTTCTCCCTCTTAGACTCCATTGCAAATTTATTTATGTCCTTACCTTGCAAAGGTTTGAAACTCCCCCCTATTCTTAAAATTTTGATAACATAATACCACTTTCCTTACAACATAATCCATTGTTTTAGGATTGTCAAACTGAATCCTTCCCTTATAAGGGACTGGTAATCTATTCAAAAATCTTTGTACCTTGGTTTTCTCTTCTTTAATATATGGTACATATTGTAGTAAATTTGTAAATTTAGCCACAAACTCATCCATAGTTAACTTTCCCAGTCTTAACTCATGTAACACCTTTTCCTGATTATCATAATATCGGTCATTCAGATATCGAGACTTAAGCTACTTTTGGAAACATTACCAGGACATTGTCTTCTCTTCGAAAAAATGCACAATTTTGGCCTCTTCCCACCAAAGAGAAACATTTTCTTGTAGATGATAAATGACCCATATAGCCTTTAGATTGCTTTCATATTCATAAACATGGAAAAACTTGGTAATGTTGAGGAGTCAGGCTTCTTCACCCACCTCATTTTCCCATCAAAAGTAGGGTGTTTTATTTTTCTAAACTCCCCTATCAATTCCACTTTTTTTTCATTTATGATATTTTGGATAAGTCTTGTCTGAATCATCCCTACTTTCAAACTTTTTGATTTCAGTCCTTAGTTGTTTTCTTTTTAATATTTCTACTCTTGCTCCATCCTATCATACTTCCATCATCTTGTGACTAGATATTTTAGTTAAGTCTCTAATTATTCTTTCTTGTTATTCACTTTCCTTAGTAACCTTTCATTGTTGGTTCTAAAATAAACTAGCTCCTATTATACATTGTTCAAAATCTCCACAAGAATATTTGTTGGCATGCTAGTTCTTGCACCTCATTTCACATAGATTCCCTCTCCTTGTACTGTAGGTGGATGAATGTCATTTTCCATTTCATATTCTAACTCTCCTTTGCTGGAACACCTTATAAAAACCACAACCAAATTTTGGTACATTAATTCTTAAATTAGGTTCCCACATTCTACACTTAAGTACATTTCCATGTGTGGTGATTCCATGTAAGCCCAGTTTTTGAAACCTGGATATGATACCATATGTCACATTCATCATTGATGTTATAAATTTATTTTCATTTTTCTTTGTTTTCTTTATGCTATTATTATTATTATGATAGGTTCATTATTATCACCGACTCTAACTGCAAAACCACCTTTGTGTTCATTGTCAAATTGATAAACCAAGATATTTATTTCTTTGTTTTCTTACCTTCATATACCATCCGTGTCCTCTCATATTTCCATTTGTTTATATATTATTTCCCCATTCTAGCTTCCACTCTATAACTCTATATATCGGATCCCTAGGAGACTACTATCACAAGACCTAACCCCCACATTTGTCCCATAGTCACATTTCCTTTAGAATGAAATTTTATCATAGCTTGCACCTTAGTTTGATTATAAATAATTTCATTTTCCATATTGTATTACCATATTCATGTAATTAATACTTGGAGAAATTAATGTGGTGGAGGTGTCATATTCCTGGATTACATTATAACGAATCAGTGCTCACCACAACTCCCTATGCCATGTTCTTCACATTGGAATCCTAGACTGCCCTACAAATAGTGGATATGGTTTGAGGGTGTTAGATGGTGTAGCTTGAGTTTCAAAAACCTAACCCACCATTTTGTGTCCTTTCCCTTCAGTTGTGCATTGTGTTCATCTCCCAGCGTACTTTTAGGAGGAAAATAAAGCACTTAACAGGTGAGCTCCTCTACATTATTGCATGGTCATGTGATAATACCTTCTATTCGTCAAACCACACACACTAGACAATTGGTAATTTTTCTCCTCTCTGTGATTTATTTTCAGTAAGGCTACAATTTATTTTGTCTCAATACTAACCCTTGGGGTATGGATGTTAGGTATCACTTTGGTCAGCCAAGACAACTCCTAGTCATCTTTATTCAATAGTTCCAGAACATCTTCCACAGGCAATTTTCTTTTTTCATACAACTACTAGTTCGGATTCGTTCTTTGTAGTCCACTAGAAAAACATCTTCTGTCGTGGCTAATTTTGAGGTCATTTTTTTTTCTCTATTTAATCTTTTTAGAAAAGTGGAAACTTTACTTTAGTTTCCCACCAATAAATTTCTAAGAGGTAGATTGATCTATGTGATATAAGAGAGAGCGCCTTGCAGTGCAATGATAGTCCACCATAGACTTATGGTAACCTAGGTGTTTTGGGATTTTGTTTCATTTTAAGGTATTTACATGTCCATTTTATTTTCTCTGTATCCACTTATAAATAGTCTCCAACAATTTTGAGTACAATTATAGACCTGGCATAATGATGTTAATGGTGTTTTTACCATCTCGCAAAAAGAGGAATACCAAGGCGTTTTCTCTACTACAAGTATTAAAATGGTCTTATTTTTGTTTCAAAACCGTTTAATTGTTTGAATGGGTAATCTCTTTACTCAAACTTAGCTAACATTTCTTTGTTTGTTTCATCTACAGGTAAGGAGACACAATGGCTTCAAGGCTTTAGTTTTCCTCCACACCATGAGGGAATTTATTCTCACTAACAACCCCTTATCTTGCAATAGGTTGGTTTCGTGCTTTCGATTCTAAAGTTGTTCATTCCAGTTTCATTAGGATAAGGCTTATCCATTTTTGTAGAATTATTTTCATGACATTTTCCTAGCCCAGATATCCTCTCACGACGGTTGGTTTACTGGAAAAAGCTACTTTATTGAAGCATATGAATGTATTTTCATTTATACAGTGGTCTCTTTCTTGCCGAGAGCTTGCTACACCTATGAATTCCTTTTGGAGTACTCACGATTGTGATTTTTATCTCATCTCTTTTATTTTCCTTGATGTAAGTTGTATTAAACCGAATGAAAGGACCCACCTCAAGGTTCTTATTTCTAATTTATTGTGAACTTATATTTCGAAAAAGGATTTCATGATAATTTAAATGTGAAGCAATTTATCTTTGACATTCTCTCTCCATACTTGTCATTTCCAGTTTATGGCACAGGATCGCTTATCAAATCTAATTATTGAATGAATGAATGAGTTTTAATATTTCTATAAAGATGAAAGAATTTCCTCAATCTTCCAGAATGCTTATAAATTAATTATATAGATGACTATAATATTCTGGAAGGGAAATTTACTCTCAATTTACATTATATAGCAGGTCTATTTTATTTTATTCTTCCTCAATGCTATACTATACATGTTTATGAGTTAATTATGATTATTTTTCTCATGCTCTGTTGTGTTTTCTCGTTCTGCATGAAGGTGTCCCTTTCCTAGTTCAACTCGAATTATAATTATGGTGCCTCTATCTGCTCTCAAATATATTTTTTAGTCGTATTTGACCCCATCTAAAATCTCAAACTTATGTATTATTTTCCTATATATTCAAATACAACATTTGTGGGCTGTGAAATATTCTTGTTATCAATTGTTTACATGGTTACGCACTGCATTTTTTTCCTTGTTAAATTCTTACCGTACCCACTACCGAATATATTTCCTACTGCTACCATTTGTCAAAACCCAAATACCTGGATATAAACTAATCATGTTATTGGAGCCATGAACTAATGTGGGTTCTGGTTTAAATCCTAAATTTCGATTACCAATTTCTCCTCCTTTCAGTGTGTGCATGTATTTTCAGAGAGGTGTGCCTTTCCAGTTTTCCTTCTTTTATCACTATGACATAGACAAAACCAAATTAAGGTACCCTTCCCATCCTGCTAACAGGATGCTACCCATAATTTTATTAGTTGCAAGATAGATATTAGCATTCGATAAATAACCTTACTTTATCTCAGATGGCCTAAGATAATGAAGCATGTACATTTGGTTCCCAATTTCGTTACTTTCCTACTCTTCAATATATATTATATGATGTATATGTCTTTTTTTTCATGTTCCTTTCTAACTATATTTGATGAAACTAATACTATAATAGAGGTAATTCAGAGCCCAATAATGTACATTGTCATATCATACGAAATCAACAATAATAGTTTATAAGTTCTAATAAATTCCTTTATAATTAGAAACACTGCAAAAATGCTTATGTCTTTCACTCATTAACCCATCTATTAATAAAATTTCAGTCAACATATAACAATTAATTCATCTTTTAAACCTAGCAAAGAAAAATAGAATTTTCCTACCTACTTCTCCCACGTCAAAATTTCAATCAAGAAAAAACATCCAAATATTCTAACTAGATTTTCTATGTGGAAATTACTTGGGAAGGAAACATGTTCCTCCCAACGATGAACTGAGTCTTCCAATTCTCGCCCAGCCAAAGAAATGAGCTTGCCACCAGAATAAATTGTCTTGATTCCTCCATGGTATCCTTTTATAATTTCCTTCGTAGAAACTTTTCTTAGTAGCATCTTCCTTTCTGGGTCTGCCAACCCAACTACCTAGGCTTTCTTTCTTGTATTTTTCGACATAGGTGTTTTCTCCTTTTTCTTTAAATCTCATATTTCTCTCTCATAGTTATTTATTCCTTTCTTAGTTTTTTTCTCTTACTATGTTATTTAATAGATCCTTCTCTCCCATCATATTAAATCTGGTTGATAAACCCTTACAAATTTTTAGGAGTTATTTAAGGAAAGGTTTATTTTTTTCCTAGACACCAATAATGATTTCCTAATCTCGCAAGAATATCTTAACTGTAGTGTTTCATTCCCAAATCATTTCCATTATTTTCATTCATTAATAACAAATTAGTCATTACATCATCGTACTTTATTATTCACATTCATTCAAGTCAAACATGGCTTTCTAGCCATGAAATCCAAAGTAGTTCGAAATAAAAATAGCAAGATATTTTCATAAGAACATAGGGGTATTAAAAAAAATTAGTTAAGGGAACAATAACTTAATCATTATCCTTCACATAGTGTCTAACTCATGCGACATGTGATTGCATTTACGCATATGAACCTAACCAAAAATACTTAAGAATTACTAATAGATTCAAGCCATTCACATAGACGTCCCTTGGTTAATCAAACTAGTAATACCAATAAATTCAAACACCGTGCCAAATTTTCTTTTTGCAAGGAGAACTGAAAACACCATGTTTCCACAACACGAAGGAATTTTCTAATTATATTTATTTTGTTTTTTCACTGGAGTATTCACAGATACTAAATTGATTTCTAAAATATGTAATTAACATACTTATTAAATAAAAGATGTAACCTATCTAACATCATCATAGAATCATGATTTCGTAAAGTTGTGAGTATTAAATAAACTAGGCAATCAACATCATTTGATTACTACTAGTTCTAATATTAATCTATTAGAACAACCAAATTAGTCACCTTAACAACACTATTGTATCATGATCCAATTTCTTTATCACCTTCAACAGCTTGCAATCATAGGTATGCCTGTTAATCCAATATTCACTTGTGAAATCATTGTATTTTTCTTACATGTGCATAAAATCTTAAATGAAAATTTAATCATTCAAAGACATTGATTTATCATCAATTTGTAAGTTTCAATAACAATTATGGTAACAATCCACACATTCCCAATTCCACATTGTATTGTTACAAGTAGACTAGCAACATGAAGTAAGCTACCATAATCACTTGTTTACAACTTGTAATACGATTCAATAAAAACATATTCATACATATAAATTTTGATATTTAGTCATGCAATACTAACTAATCAGTGCTACCAATAATTTTAAATTCAATCATGATAGGACTCAATCATCAGTTAACCATTCTAATCAAGTTTTACAGCTTGACACATTTTTCATTTTTAACATCTAAAGGGGTTGTTTCAATGTCTTTAAAAAAATTTATTTTCTTCTTTAAGGAAAACCCCAACTTCTACATACTTTAATTATCACACAAAAAATAGATGCATTCATTCTTTATAAACAATGCATTGTAACTTGAGTCATGTTTTCTAAATGCACCATAATAATTATTGTAATAGTATGCATGCAAAGGTTGGTAATTAATCCTCACTCTAACTAGTGAGTACTGAGGATTGTTCAAAGGTGAAACTAAAGTTTTATTGTCTTTTATAAACATCAATATTCAAATGTCATGAGCACAACTTTTCAGGAAACATTATCAATTACTATTCTTCATTGCAGTTATTAATCATGCGTCATGCATCTCATGTCAAATGTACACTAATACAATTTTATTTAGAATCATTCTTCAGGTGCTTCCCACTAGCATCATACCTCTACTTATTTTTCACTTAACGCATTCCAAAAAGGCGCAGGTGCTGCAATGTTTTTCCCTGATACCACTTGTAACAACCCGCAGTAACCTCACAGGAAATTGTATGGAGCCAAGAAATTTTTACGACATTTACCAATTTGTATGTTTATAATTTACTTTCCATATTCCTTTAATGACTAATAGACAAACCATCATCATTACATAGAGTAAGTTTTAGTAAATGAATAGTAACTTACACAACCATTAACTACCACTATTATAGCATATTAACTTAAACTTCCTAATGTAACATTGCATTAATTCCATGATTATTGTAGCTTAGTTATTTAATCACATTCATGATATTATTACCATCACATCATTAGAAATTGATATACGCTCGAAACATCATAGGGTTAAAATCAACAAACCTATAATTTTATTATCAAACTCTCATCAGGATGTTCAACCCTCACTCAATGGCTTGTAAGGGAGTCCATCCCTTAACCGTTGTCATAGAATGCTACATAGAAATAATTCTTAAAAACAAAAAAACTAGCTATAGGCTAGTACAATCATCATGATATTATTTACCCACAAAGCCTTCAACATTAATTATTTGCAACATGGTTCTTCCCATCAATAGATTATACTCCAGCTAGCATTCCTTCATCTACATAGACCACTAGTTTATTGTCTGCCACAATGTTAAGTACAATCCATATTTCACATCTATCCCAATCTTTTCTGCAACTACTATTGTCTGCAAACTTTGACATCATGATTTTGTCGAATAACAATCAAGGCAATAATAATTATGTATTGGTGATGCTTCAACATCCATTCACATGCATACATAAATCATAAACATAATATCATGCAGTGCCTTCTTTAACATCATAGGTCACGCATTAGTAAAATTCATATAATTATCGAACACTGCATTAATTTGTATTCCCATCACTCATAAGTCCACATTATTTTATTAAGTACTACAAATGTCCTCATTCCTATAAAGGAAACTAGCACATTAATTTTGGTTTCTCATTTGAATACATAAAAGTTTTAGAATAGTTGTTATTCCTACATGAAAATACATAATATTTTCTCAAAACAAGGTTAACATACTCTTACATGAAAATGCACAATATTTCCAAAAGAACATTAGCATAATATTATATGCATCGTACTGATCTCTTGAGAGGATAACTAACATAATATTTCATGAAAATCTATAATATTTCCAAAGCAGAGATAATGCAATAGATATTTTTATTGTGCATGCAAATGATTAAAAATGTTTCAAAAGAACCATCCTAGCCATAATTGTCGAAGAGCATATAGAAAAACACTCCTTTGAAAAATAAAATTAACACCATAGTTACTGCATGAAAATATATATTTTTCTAGCACAATATTTATGACCTTTATGCATTTAATTACATAAACTTTATCAACAAGAACAAGTCCTCTTAGCTATTTCTTTTAGTGCATGAAAATACATAAAAGGATACTAACACAATGGATAACGTTCTTATATATGCATATGCATGTTCTTTCCAACAACATTTTGAAAACAACATATTTTCAAAATGAGAGCTAATCACAATAACTATTGTAAATGAAAATAAATGCTCTAATGCATGTAAAAAAAACAAGATAATTATTATCTCTTTTCAACAACTCTAGCACAATAATTATATTCTCATTTGCATGTACTTATTGTTGGGTTGTGTTATATTCTTTCCACATAGTTAACAGGGGGTTTGAGGGGTACCCGTAACCCCATGTTAGGTTGGGCGGACCCACCTATGGTTTTGTGCATGATTTTCACACATGTTTTTTTGGACGCGATGGTTTTCGGTCCATGGTTTTGGACGCGATGGTTTTCGGTCCATGGTATTGGATGCTTTGGCATGTATAAATATATGTTGTAACATTGAAAGGAAAATAATGAACAATCAAGCTGGTAGTCCCTGTTTTGGGATCCAATGGGAAATCTCCGTGTATATGTGTTTTATTTGTTATGCTCTCACATTTTTTTTTTCCTGTGATTTAGAATTCGTATGCAGGTAATTTCTGTACGGGGTAAAAACTACACTTATATATATATCATTCTTTCAAAGAAATATATTATAATTAATTAGTATTTTCAAGCAAGATCAATATAAACAACTAAGCATAATACAACACATTATTTTTCTATAACACTAACACATTAGCTATGTCTATATGTACATGAAAAACTATTCTTATCTCATTGACAATTCAAATGGCATCACTTTGTTTTACTTTGTTTTTTGTATTGTAGTCATCCACTTTGGGCATGGTTTTCGCACATTGGGAAATGAATTTCAAAAGCCAAAAGAAAATTTTGTTGGGAATGGATTCATTTAAAAAATAACTCTCTCAATGTTTCCTCAAGTATCATTGTTGGGAAGATTCAATTGAAAATTTGTAACCCATTTTTCTAGATTTAAATATTAAGTAATTTCTTGTTCTAGATTCACCTTTGGGTGTGATTTTCAAGAATTTGGAAATAAATTTTCTACATCTCAAAGAGAATTTTATTAAGAACATTCTCATTTAATAAAACCTCATTCAGTTTTTACACAAATATCACGATTTGGGAGATAAAAAGATATATTTGGACCCTATTTTTAATAACTCATGCAAATGTTTTCCAATATTAGTCTAATTAAATTATCTTTGTTTTTCCATAATTCATCAATACTTTCATGATATTGACATTTCAAAATAACACAACAAGGAATCACATCATTACACACTGATATACCCTAGAAACCCCATAGGATGAAAATAAGCAAACATTAAATACTTGTGAGGGTGTTCACCCCTCACTTAATAGATTGTAAGGGAATCTATCCCTTAACCATTGTCATAAAATTTTACATTGAAATTATTCTAAAAAACAACATAAATAACTATAATCTATTATAATCATCATGATATCATTTACCCCCAATTTTATCACCTAAAAAAAGATCACCTAGACATTTCTAACTAGGTGGATCGAAATACACCATGTAGGATTAATTTTCCTATAGTAAAATCACTTTCACCATAGGAAATAATTTAGTCAACCATTTTGTATTCAATTATTTCTCTTTAAAATAAAAAAACCCATGAGAATAATTGAATAAATCATTATTTATTTAATTTTATCTAGAAATAATTATTTAATAATTATTTCTTAACGCATTTGACTAAGCCATGCACGAATAGTTAAATAAGTCACTATTTATTTATTATTCCTTAATTTTATTTTTGAATAATTTTTAAATCACTATTTAATAATTATTTTGAATTCACGCATTTATTAAACTTCATGAAGTGATTAGTAAATTATGTTATTTGTTAATTACTTCAACAATTTTCTAAATAAATATATTTGACCATTTTGAATATCTTTTCCCTCTCCAAAAAATATAATAATGTATTCCTAATGGTTATATTTTGATTTGGTCAATAATATTTATTGTTTTCCAATTCCTAATTTAAATCAATACTTTGTTATAAATAAGAGAGTTCTCCATTAATTCTTCACCATGATCATTATTATTGTCACCATTATCGCCTAATAACATTTGAGCTCCCACATGAGTTCCATCTTGTTTTTGGGGTTTTTTCTGCATTTTGAGAGAGAGCAACAAGATCATTTTAGCACGAGGACATCATAGGACCTGTTGTACATGTTTATCGTAGGTAGTCCTTCGCTACAAGAACTATGCTAGGAAATGAGCTCAACCAACCTTTGGGTTTAAGCTGGCCCTTAAACTAGATGGGGCTCCCTCAGTTGTTACGAGGTTTTATTTAATGTTGTTCATGTGTTACTGAACAATAGCGTTTGAAGCACAATGGCCAGATTTGTGGTTTTAATTGGGGGTGGTATACGATCAATGAAAATTCCTATTTGTGATTTAAAGGTTCTCTCACAGGGTTCCCTTTGAAAGTGTGAGCTTCTAGCCTTACAAAACGACTTCATTTGTATAAAAAATTCGCTGAAGAATGTAAGGAGATTCCTAACAATTGAGTAACCAAACTGATTAATTAACAACTAGGAAGATTTAGATGTGTTTAGAAGGTTCTAAAACCCAACAAAACATATTCAGGGAAGGTAGAAGTAAAAACAATAAAATCAGTTTAAGGAGGAGCTAACTTAGACAAACAGTCCAATATACTTATCTCTTTAAATGATTATTAATTTGAAGGGGATTTCAGGAAGATTGAAACTCAATCTATCCTTACCCAGATCTTCCATAATGCTTGGAACATGTGTAGAAAAGAGATATGGAAATACTAGAAAACAATACTTGAAGCACAAAAATCTATCAAAACTAGATCTGTAAGGCTCTCATTAGAAATACTACGACATAATATTTATTTCAGAGTGAAGACTCTTGGCATCAAAAGCCCACACCTTTCTTATTTCAATTCATCAAATATATATAGAATTACAAAATGATAAACTGTTACAAACTTTTAGGAATAAAATCTTGAACAGTATACTAAAAATAAATAAGATCTCTTAATTAGTTGTTGGAAATCTAGAACTGTTATAAGTATCTTTCCTTGAAATTTTGATTTGGTTCACTAGTGCTGATATTCTACCTTCATTTGTTGAACTACTTGAGTCAATTTTCCAACCTAAACGCCAGTTGTCGCACAACACTTTTTTTTTTCCTTTTGGCATTTTCACATGACATAAGGCCAATTTCTCGCTATACTTTGATGTTGCATCTACAATGTCTCCTTGTTGCCTCTTTAGGTTTGCTTTAAACAAATTCACTTAAGATGATAGATTGAAACATAAAATATTTTCAATAATATCAACAGCAGAATCATCTTCACTGCTTCTAGGAGTGCCAAAACCTTAGATATTGTGTTCATGTTCCTTTAAATAGCAACAATTTTATCACTCTTGTTTCTTTCAGGAACTTAAATTTGACAAGATCTAATGAGAGCATTTCATGTACCATGTTCCTTTAATGTATTAGAAGAACATCTCTATCTATATTATAAAAATTACAATTTTGGTATCTTCCTTTCATTCAAGAGCTTATCATGCTTTAGATGTAGCGCTATTTCTCCATGGTTCCATGATATTCACTTTGGTGTGGTGAAAGTGAAACCTTATAATTTGTTGCTAATCTTTCTACTCGAAATACTATGTAGAAAGTAAGAATTTTAAACTGAGAGCAACATGATTTCCAACTATGACACTTTGCACTTTTAAAAATTTGGAAGCTAAGTGTTACATAGTAATTTGTCACCATTGGTTTTCGTACATTGGAGGATACATTCCGGGACCTGTGAGCAGTGACATAGCCCAAAAACACTTGCATTATGTTCCCCTGAGTATGTAATTCATGTTCCCTGAAGACACCTTCTGCAAATTATCCCTGAAAAGTGCCATTTTTCCATTGGCGGAGGTACACAGTGTCTTATCCACGCCAATCACTGAGATCCTCAAAAAGGGGCGCGCCCATTGGCGCTTTGTCCTAGAACAACACTCGCGCCAACTAAGTTTGGTAATGATTTTTGGCAAACGCGCACCCGTATGTTTTTTACTTTCAAATCATGAAGTCTTTTGAGGGAAAAATACATCTGATAGAGGTCGAGAGTCATCATCTATCCTTGACATCTATCCTCGGTAGCTTTCTGGAGATAATGTTGATCCGCAATAGGCATCCTGGTGCATTGAATTTTCCTCCCTTCTCCATTTATAAAAGTCTGTCCTCATGCATTAGACAAGCTAGTTAAAAAGGAGTTTTTGAATTCTAGGAGAAGCTAGTTCTGAGTTCTGGGAGTTTTTGTGAGTTCTGAAGTAATGCTAGAGTGATAGTAAGAATTTTGAAACATAGGGAGGTTATGCTGCCGGAATCCTGAGAGAGAGAAGGTCTATTGCAAGGCATACATAGCTGTTCGCCCAGCCAGAGAATAGGTTCAACGTCAGAACCTTGGTTGTATCTTTCTCTGCCTATTATTCATTAATAAACGACTATCATTATGGTTCCACTCTTATTGTCTTTATAATGATGATTGAGTTATATCCTTTCTGACTGATATATAGTTGCATCTATTGGATTTTATGCTTATATTTGTGTCGTTCTTTGCATGTGCAGGTGTCCATTCACGAGGATCGTGGGGATTGTGACCAGCCGGAGCAAAGGAACGGGAGCAACGACTCTTCTACAAGTATTAGCGTTGGAATCTAGGTAGGCCCTCGTCATCGATCTTTGATTTGCAATTAGGAACCTGTGTGTTAGCGTTGTTTGATTGTTGCTAGACCCCATTTGGGCTAGTGGGATGGCCTCTGTCCGCAGAGGGGATTTACCTGTACAACAATTTGGCGACTCCGCTGGGGAGGCTAGTTTGTTGTTCGATTTGTAAACTTTGGATGGAGCCTGAAGCATGGCCAGATAGCCTTCGAAACACTATTGCTTTGCATTAGTGAAGTAGATCAAAGCCACTTCAGTCAATCTCCGGTTTGGTTTATGGACTGAACAATTTGGAGTTTGTCTTGCATGTTAGTTTTCTCTTGTTTGCTTGCTTGGATAGCTTTCTGGATTCAATTTCTTGCTGCCTCTTGCTTCCTGGCCTTCCTAGATACTCTAAACCGAGCTTTGGACCACTTGTTTTTTCTTTTTGACTTCGCAAACTTTATTAGTGCAGCTTTTCCTTTGACATTCGCGCCAGTTGGCGCATGTTTCTAACTGACAACCCACACCAATCCCTTTATAGCGCGAGTTACAGCCTGACAGTCGCGCCAGACCTATTAACATTTTCAGATCGCTTGTTTGCCAGCCTTCTGAGCTTGGATTTGTATCTTGCCATATCTTTTGCAGCTTCTAGAAGTGCGTTAGACCTTTGTGTGACTGGTTATTACTTTTATCCTTCAGTTGTTTGCTTATTTCTATCGATTTTGTATCCTAGACCTAGATCACCTAGTGGCTTTGCATGTCGATCCTTCTGTGGGAAGTTGTGGTTTGATAATCCAGTCAACTTTTTGGTTGTTTTCTGCACTCATCTAGTGGTTGTGAAAGTTTGGTATTCTATGCTTCGAATGATTCACTTCTAGCTTGTTTGGGTTTTGTTTGACTTCATTTGAACTTAGATCACATAGTTCATTGAAAGTCTTTGTGTTTTTCCTTGCTTTGACAAGTCATTTTGATTTTTCGAAATTGGTTCTATTTCCATTGAGTGAATTGTGTTTGTTTACACTTGTGAATATCTGTTGAGGTTTGTTAAGTGCATTATGCTATCTTAAAAGAAAGAAAAACAAAAGATATTTTTGCATTATATTAATTAGCATTTATTGTTATTTGTTGCTTTTAAAAAGAAAAAGAAAAAAAACTTTCATTTCTTGTTATTAGCTGCATTAGGATCTTTGTTCATCATTTTGTTTGTGTAAAGATCTCAACTCTCCTGTAGATAGAGTTCATTGAATGAAATGATATAATTTTGGCATATAGTTTGCATTTAGGAAGTTTCGAGAGATCACATACGGTAGGACCAAAAAACCGAAACATAATTGAAGATAAACTGTAAAATAAACTGAATGAACCTAACAACGCATTGGAACATAACGCAAATATTCTAGAGGTCTAGGTTAGAGACGTGTTCCGGCGTCTTTAAACCTGGTAGCTTACCGTCGAGTGGTTGGGTGATTCCTCCACGGTGAAACGATAGGTGCCAGTACGGATTGTGCTCCCACGTACCGTCGCGTATATATTGGGAGGCCCCTATAGGCTTACAACCTTTTATCCATAGGAAGCAGAGTCTGCCACCTTACAAGCCGTAATGCACTGAACATTTCATTTGGGAAGATTGACTGCAGTACGGGAAGTCCTTGGTTTTCATCTGATTGCCAAGGTGTATAAGCAGTTTTACGGATTGTTTGGTAAACCTCTTGCCTAGTTCTCCATAGCAGTCACTTTTGATCCTTTTCGGACTCCCTAAAAGAAAAGGTGTAAGTGAGCGTCTTGTCACTTTGTGCTCATTAAACATTCGAAGGAGACTAGAGTCATATTTTTTTCCTTTTCTCGACTCTTAAAACATGAAAAGGTCAAGTTCAGTTCCTCCGTCTTAAAAATTTATTTGGCCTCGATAACATTACCTGGTTAGATCTTGTGTTTGATAGCTTGAGTAGGTTTCTTTTTGCTATGGCAACTTTTCCAGGGTTCACCAACCCAAGTTCTCCTCCTGACGGGAATCCTAGTCATTTCCCTCCTCTTGGGAATGTTGATGCTCCTTATATGGCGACGTTATCCCTTCTAGGGTTAACTGTCGGGTTGCCTGTTTGGTTGTTTTCAAACTCTTTGGTCCCTACCGTGTCGGCTGATACTCCATCAGTCCCTCCACCTGAACAACATCATGTTGAACCTAAGGTGGACCTCTCTCCTTTGACCCCTACTTCTACGTCTCCTTCTTGTACTTCGCCTGGCGAAAGTTTCGATTCGAATAACAAGGTGGCTAAGAAGAAGAAGAAGAATAACAAGAAGAGGAAGTCTCCTAAGGGAGAGGTTACAAGCACAACTGTTACTCCCTCAAGTACACCTGAAGTCGGGCCCCTTTCCGCTCCTCCGCGGAAGGTTAAGTTTCCTTGTCAATTATGCAAGGAGGACCATCTTCTTCGTGATTGTCCTGGCATTCCCAGGATCTTAGAAGTGTGGTCTCATGATCAGGCCCGCCCCTCATCGTCCTCTGAAGCTCACGGCGAGGCTCCCTCACCAGTTGGCAATGGTAAGGGAAAAGGGAAGATTCGAATCCCCTGCAGACTTTGTGAAGGCAATCATCCCCTTCACCTTTGTCCACTCATGGATAAAGCCTCCGACGTCTTGGAAAGTATTGCGGCTCCCTCACCCCAACTCCCCATTGGATATCAACGTCTTTCTGCAGCTGCAGATCATTTACCTCCCGACAATGAGATTGGTTCACATTCTTCTCTTGTCGAGGCCCCTCTTCTCGAACCTGGTTGTGCCCAGCCTGTTCCAGACCAACCATTGGTCGGAAAGAGTGTCAACTGGAGTTCACCCCCTGTCGACCACTCTGTTTCGGAAGAGCAAAATTCTCATGTTCTTCTCGTCTCATCGGATTCTCCTGAGCTCACTGATGGTTTTCCCATCCCAGCCTCTCCAGAGAATTGCGATTCGGTCCCTTCCGAGCAAGGGGGCAACCATATAGTTCCCCCACCAAGTAGTTCGGTCGTTTCCTTCAATTGGAGTCCTTTGACTACCCCTCCCCTTCCATCCCATGTGCCTTTCTGGGTCACCGCCTATGCCTCCCATATGGCGTTGCCTGGCACTGTGTTAGATGAAAGAGCACTTCGGTTAGTCTTATATGCCCGTTACTACTTCGCAGGCTTTGGGTCCCCATCGTTGTACCTATCGCACCGAATTCACCGCTTTTGACGAAGGAACGAGTCAACCATTAGGGATCCTTCCAAAGTTCCCTATCACTTTGGGAGGCAAGACTATCTATATAGACGTCTCAGTTACCCAAGGATCTTTAGACTTCAGTCTTCTCCTTGGTCGTGACTATGTGTATGCCATGGGAGCCCTTGTTTCTTCACTTTTCCGTGTGGTTTGCTTTCCGCACGATGGAAGAATGGTGACGATGGACCAATTATCGTTCGT
>APFE031467779.1:0-21034 GCA_000404065.3 Pinus taeda
TTGAAGAATTTTGAAAATTTTCCTTATTTTTTTGCAAATTTCACATGACCTTGGGTTTAAAAACAAGGTTTTTAAATCCAAGGTATAAATGAGCTGTACCTGATGAAAAAATATCAATGGAACATATTTACATACCTCCTTCCGGCTTGCTGGGGACTATTAGACCTTTGACTCATGACCTTGCAGTGATTTTTGACCAAAACCCTAGACCTAAGACTTGGGATTTCAAGACAAAAATAAAACAAGTGTAACACAAGCTCATTTAAATGATATGATCTGATCCAGCAAAGCCAAGAAGGGAACAAGGACCAGCTCCTCCATCAGTTTTATGGCATGCCTAACGGGATGCAAAACTGATACTGATGAGACACCTACCTATGCACATGCAAAGAGCTTTTGATCACCGATGGAGGGCTCAAGACCGACACTAACAGGGTCATCATGTACCCCTTTTGACCTCATATATTAGGGAGCATCTATTATAGCTCCAAATATCACTGTTGGTATTTGTGATGCTTGGTTTATGGCTTAAGGCAACCCCTCCTTCCAGACTTGGTCCAAATATTTTAAAAATAGTGTTTTACTCGTTGTATGCTACTTTTCCCTGTGATAAAAGCATGTACACGCGGGTTAGACAATACCCAACCTGCATATATGTGTTAAAACACTTAAAAAAAATTAAATTTCCTTAACTATGGGTGGAGTTCATGGGTTTTATCTGTTGATTACCTCCTAGTTCCCGTGGCCCAACTGTTTCCCAACTAAAAACCTAATTGGGAGAAGTATAAATAGACTTCTATCCCTGAGTCTAAAGTATCCTTGTGCTTCAAGCACTTCCCCATGTTTCAGGAAACCCTTGTTTCCTTGAGTGTTGATATTCTTCCACTTGCTTGAGATATGATGGTATTGGTTATGGAAGGAGGTTGTTGAAGGCTAGGATTAGACGGACCTGAAGGACGGTTCCGCTTGGAGCTAGAAGAAGACTGAGGTGAATTCTCTTCATGTTTATTATAGTTTTCTACAATTAAAAGAATCATTGTCTTGTTCCTAAGATTGACCTTATTTATGCATCAGATGTTGTTGTAATTCATGTATGAATGTCATTTTGATGTATAAATAATCATCTTACTTATATGATATAAAGTTGATTTCAATAAAATGATTTATCTATATGCTGCTTTGTATGTTCGGATTAGTTGATTTGCAGATTCGAAGATCATCAGGAGTTGCAGAGGGTCTAAACCCTGCCGGAACTACCTGAACAAAGGTCATTTGGGTATGTTGATCTTTGCATAGTTTGTTTATTTAGGCATGTTGCCTGAGTTGTATGCGTGTTTCTTACTTTAGATTACTCTTGCTCTATTGGGGTTCTAACCCAAAGCCCTAGGGTACTTATTCCCGTAACAACGAACTCGATTGAAGCTTGTTAGCATTCTCTAAAAAATAGCATAAAGTTACTGTTCTTTGCCACAAAGGAGTTCCAGAAATCCAGATTTGGGAATAAGAAAGCTAATCCAAGTAGCTCAATGATTACTATGACCTTCCAAAGCTTTTCCAAGGATGAAATGATGCTTTTGGTCCTTGAAAAGAACTTACATTAACCATTTAACCCAATCCTACAACAAGAAATCATTAATACTAAATGCAAAAGTAGAAAGAAATAAAAACAAGAGATGCATGTGAATAAGAAGTGAAAAGAAGGAAAGAAGATGTTACAAAAGGGCTCTGAGGCTCCGAGGATGGCCAAGCCCAAGGAAACTTAGAGACCTATGGAGGAGAACAATATTCATAAGTTGAACATGATACCAATATTCATTATTTTCATCAATACAATTACATCCTTGCAAGAAAATACAATGGAGCTGCAGAAATACGAGTTCTCTCCACAAGATCACTAATGAAAATCTATCCCTAGAGGAAAATTTGACTTGGTACTTATACAAAATGATTATGAATCATTCCCCATGAATGGAGGAAGCTTTCCCCGCCAAAAGCCCTTGATTAGTGGATCTGGCTCCCAATACTAGGAATCTGCATTAAATGGGAGGGAACACATTCCTAAATTTTCTCAATCATTGGAGTTCCACAATATGTGTCATAATTCCATAATATCTTGTTTATTTATTATTAATAGTGATCTTCCTATAGTAGGGAGCAAGTCCCTAAATGATCTCCTCCTCCAAATCTTCATAATCTGCCTAATATTCTCATAATATTCCACAAAAATAAATAATATTAGGCAAAAATATGTAATTATTCATAAACCTTCCTAATGAACACATTAAAGTTAAAAATTCATTATCTAATGCAAAAATAGAGGTTTAATGTGCTGAAGGATGGTCATAGGCCTTAATTTATGTTTAATTTAGAGGCATGGGCCTAAATTTATGTCTGTTTTAGTGGCCCATCACCTAACATGCTCCTATCCTCCAAAAAAATGTTGTCTTCAACGCTTGAGTTGTTCTTGATGCTTCTATATAAAATTATCATCCTTCCATGTGGAAACATTAGTGGGTAAGTTCTTCCACTTAATGAGATACTCTGAAATTGATCGATTTCGTATCTGGAAGGTTCTTGATTCTGTGACTGCTTCAGGTCCTAACATGATTTTTCCTTGTCAATTTTCGAAAATATTGTTTGAACTGGGAGCTTGTCACCTATAACCCTCTTTAAGTATGAAACATGGAGAACTGGGTGCATTGGGGAAGATGCAAGAAGCTCCAATTTGTATTTCATAGTGCCAATATTTTGCAACACCTTGTAAGGACCATAGTACTTTGGTGATAATTTATTATCCTTCTTAGCTTGCTTGAGGGAAATTTTTTGTATAGTTGTAGCCATAAAAATATGTAGTTTCCTACATCAAAACTTCTTTTGCTGCGATGTTGATCTGCCTTTTATTTCATTCAGTTTTGTGCCAAAGTGAGGTTATCCTTTAAGAGTTGGACAACTTGTTGTTTATTCTTGATGTAATCTTCTACTGCTTGAACCTTAGAATGATTGTCCAAGATCTTTTGGAGATCTGTAGAATTAGATGACTTCGTTGTTTGAACCTCTAGTGAACATAATTGTGTAATTACGCCGCATTGTTCTTTCTTTAGAAGTTTTTTCATGATGTTAGAGCTAATTATATTTCCTGGTTTCCTTGCGATACACCTTATTTCATCTTCCTTTCCTTCCCAAAAGAATTTCAAGAAAAGTTCTTGAAAATTAAAAGCGATCGTACTCAAAGATTGTAACCATTGGACTCCTAGTACAACATCAACACCACCCATTGGAATGGAAAGAATTGGACTTTTCAACACATATTCTCCCATGGATAGCTTGATATTATGGCACTTTCCAAAGAAATTTATGGTTCCTCCATTTGCAACCATCACTTGACACTTTGGTGTTGGATATAGGAAACAATTCAATTCCTTGGTTATCTTACAATGGATAAAATTATGGGTACTAACTAAATCAGTCAACACTATTGCCTTTTTCTTCTTGATATGTCCTTTTATCTTGAGAGTTTAAGGAGTGGTAATTCTTGTCAATGGATTACAATATATGGTCATATGCATTTGTTCTTTCTTTGGGGTTGTTTCTTGGTGTATATCCTCTTCTTTTGACATTTCTTATTCCTTTTCTTCCTCCTCTTCACAATATGTGTAAATTAATTTCTTCTCAACGCACTTATGAGCTTTAGTGTATTTTCTATCACAACTGTAATAAATCCCTTTTTCTCTTTTTTCTTCCAATTTTTGTGGTGTCAAACTTGTAGTTTGTGGAAGGCTAGGAGCGAAAACAATTCCATCTTTACAGTTGTGAGTGGTAGGATTCCTTGTTGCCATAATTTTTCTTTCAATTTTTCTTGTCAACTTGAATGCCTTCTCCAATGAATCAGGTTCCCAAAGACGAACCTCGTGTTGGATGTTATCCTTTAGAGTTCCTATGAAGACATCAATCATATGCTCCTGTGGAATATCATTTACCCTTATATTCAATTTTCGGAAGTCCTCAATGTGCTCTACCATTGAACCATTTTTTTTTAGATTTATCAATTTGCTAAAGAAGGTGTTGATTTTTGTATCCTCATAATGTGCTATCATATCCTCTGTAAAAATTGCCCAAGTGAAATTTTGTTTATGAGAGCAAAGCCATCGATGCCATACAAACTAATTGGGTTCTAAATATAAAGTTGTAGTGTGTACCTTTTGTGTGTTTTGCACATTATGGAGATCAAAATATTGCTCCATCTGTGGTATCCATGTCACGGGATCCTTGCCATAAAACTTTCTCATGTCGATCTTTGGAACGTGGTGGGTCCTCAATCCAACATTAGAGTTTATGAAATCATGATTAACATTTTTTTGTTCTCATCATGAGTTTCCTTTACTACCATTTCGCCATTAGTAAGCATTTCTTGTAGCAACTTTGTCAAATGTATCTTCAAATCTTCCATGTTGCCTTTAAGTTTTACTTCTATACCATCCATCTTAGCTTCCTTTCCATTTTTTAAACCATCCATCTTAGCTTCAGTTATTTTTTGTGAGAGCGAAATTTGTTGCACTTAGTCTCGTAATTTTGATATATCATGTTGCATTTCTTCATCTTCTTCAGGTGTCATAGTAGAGATTTCGGGTTGCTTACTAGGTGTTTCCATTTTCTTTATTTGTGTAATCAATTAAGATAATTATGCTTCACAATTCCCTTTGAATCACTTCAAACTACTTTCTCAAATAAAACTTATGCAAATAAAAAAAAAATACACACCCTTTTTTTCGCTTTGTATGAGATCGATATTGAATCTGATGTATCTCTGTAATTTCAGATCTGGAAGGAATAAAATTATGCAATTTGGTATTCCTCTTAGTCCTTTTTCCAACCCCACATATCTTATCAAAATTGGATTCTTCAAGAAATAGTTATGCCCAATATCCCACGATGATGTGATTATAGACTAGTATAGTAGGGCGAACTTTTATGATGTGCCAAACTCAAGCTAGGTGGAAGTGGGAAGCACCATGCTTATTCATGCATAACCTCCTCAGGAGAGGAGAAGAGATCACCATCCCTTACTTCGATGTCCTTGTGCCCTTACTGCAATTCCAAGGCAAGTGCAAGAGTTGGGGCTTTATGTGTAAGTGCAAGAGACACATTCTGGAGTACTTTTTTAGGACATCCCAGACCCTGTAGCCCATAATTACAAAAATATTTGATGAATTAATTTCTTCAAGGTTTTTTCAACAATTGTACGATGTGGATCTTTAGGTAGGCACAAAGTTCTTAAGCCTTTTTATAAATGCATAGGAGATCATCCAGAGTTCCCACGTTTTAAAAAATGAAGAAGAGAGGCTCTAGATTTGTGCATCTTTTGTGTCTACATATTTGGTAGCAACAAAGTCCAAAATCATCCTTTTAGCCATGTTGAACAATGAATTTCCTTCCTGGTAGAAAATTATGGAGGCCATTCAAACTATTGTTCCTAGGGACCTTTTAGATTTGGAATTGACAACTAGGAAGTTCAAAAATTTATATTGTTTGATGGCAGATGATACTTATTTTGCGCAACAAGCAACAATCTAGATGAGGGAGGCATGCATCTATGTATTTTAGAGGCATAGTGAATATGTTCCTAGGAATGAGCACACATTCCTATGGGCATGTGTTCTTGATGGCCCCATTTCCACTTTTGGGGCCATCATTCTGATGCTAATGCCCTTATTCGATTCTCACTTTTTTTGTCAATTATGCATATTCCTTTTGAAGGTATCATTATAAAATCTCTTGTAGAATTCCTTAATACACATCATGCTAAGTGTTTTCTCATTAGTCTACCTACTTTATTTTGTTTGCCACATATGAATTCTTTGCCACACATGACTTATGTGATTCCACAACCACTTGCCACATGGTTATTCATTTACAAGATACCACTACATTGTTAAGTTATCTCATCATGACTATTCCCTAATTCCAAAAGCTTGCATCATGTTTTCATTGATGCATGTGATAGACGACAAGAAATAATTTCCCAAGAACATAACCATGGATGTTAGTCCACCATATGTTAGGGACAAAGTGTAAACAATGTATCCATAATGCTTTCGATGAGAACTATTTATGGCAAGAAGTTGATAGATCGATCCTGAAAACCATTATAAAACCCTGATTGCCATGGAATTGTAACTTGGCTTTGATACCACTAATCCAAATCTTAGGTGCTAAGATCCAAGAACCTTGAATGCTGAGAGAAAAGGGGGAACGTAAATTTTCCAAGAAACTAATCTCGAAAAAAAACATTGAAAAAAAGCGCAGTAAATACATCTAACATGTGGAAGGAAAGAAAACTATTCAAGAAAACCATTTATTAAATGAGATAAAATTCAGATCATTACATCATGGTGGGCCAATCTTTCTTTTTTCAAGGTGAGGCTCATTATTTATAATATTCTTGGTGCCTTCTTTACATCATTCAATACCATGGGCGTATACCTCTTTCTATTTGGATCATGCATCCTGGTTGGTAGTTGAGGCCTTGTCAAGCCTAGACACCTAGGAACATGTAGGAATTCCTATGGGAATGTGTTCCTGATGGCCCCATTGGCACTTTTGAGGTCATCATTCTCATGATGGTTCCCTTATTAAATTCTCACTCGTTTTGTCAATTATACATAATCCTTCTCAAGGTCTCATTATAGAATTCCTTGCAACATTTCTTCATACACTTCATGCTAGGTGTTTTCTCATTAGTCTAAATAGTTTATTTCATTTTCCATAGACAACTTATGTGATTCTACAACCACCTGCGTCATGGTTTTTCATTTACAATATATCACTAGAGTGCTAAGTTATTTCATCATGCTATTCCCTAATTCCAAAAACTTGCATCATGTTTTAGGTTACTTCTCACACTTGTTTGAGAAACTTCCACATATTCACTTTATGTATCTATTTATTACTATTTTATGTTCATCTCATCATTCTAGATTGATTATGGTTATGAGCACTGCAATAGGTTATCATCATTTATTTCTTAAAACTGTCATTTCTTTATACTTATTTTTCTATCTTCTCATAGGTTCACTATCATTTCAAGGGTAAGTTTCTTCCAATTTTAACTTCATCACATATACTTTGAGGAATTTCAATACAGTTTCTCATGATCTATATTGGATTATTATATTATTTGTCACCTATCTTAATGCTTTCAGATTGGAAGAATTAGAGGAATCAACTTGCAGGGTCATTTTTATAAATGGATCCTAGTTTGAAAAATTAAGGTCTAATACCTTCCAGAGTCATTTTGAGGCATTAAACGACTTTTTGGGGTAAAAAAAAATCTTACCTATGTGAGACCCTCTAGTGCTAGAAGTTCATATGTAAAATTTATGGCTCCCACAAGTTGATATATCGCATCAACCACCATGGTACAAGTGGATTTCACGTCAGCCCCTATTGCTCATGCATATGGGGCTAACCATGTATCGACTTTAAAAAAGACACTAGAAGGTCCAAAATTGTACCTCTAGTTGAAGCTTGAGGGAGTCTAGAGTTACCCATAGTTAGTTATTAGGTTAAGTTAAATACTTGGACACTAGGAGGACTAGGGGTTCCACTCGATGCTATTGTATTTTTTTCCATATTTTAGCAAAACAAATAGGTGTGGGAAGTTAAAGAGAAAAAAAAGGGGGTTAAGATTTTGTAGCAACTTTACAAGCCACATGTCTTAGGTAACTCAATAGATAGTACCTTTTTCTTTGTATCTACATGTTTTTTCATACTAGAGAATTAGAGCAAAACAACCTCATCTTCTAACTAGGTTTTCTCGCATATGGGTTTACGAGGGAAAAATTTGTCTATTTTGGAACTTGGTGTGTGTATTTCTTTTCATTCTATATTGCTCACATTTTAGCTAATTTATTTTTAAGCACACAAACAATAAATAAATAATCTAAGTTCTAAAAGGAATTAACATTCACAATGAAAATGGGATCTTTATCTCAATTTGATCTACTTCTATTCTTGGATTGGGAATGTCCACGACAATTTATTTCTCATATCCACATCTTGCCTAAATGACTAGTGTCTTCTCTACTTTCACATGTCACTTCGGTTAGTTTAGCATGTTATGTGATTGTATGTTATTTCACATCTAATGGTATTTTCTTAATGTCCATAGCGAGACTTTTATCACTATTCTTTTCATCTTCAAGATGCAACATCCTCAAAGCAAGAAAATTGAATAACAAATAATTAGGAGTTAGGTTCAACAATCATCTCATATCGAATTTACATTTGAACCCATCATTCATATAAACCAGAATTGAGTTTGCAAATTATGCCATGATCACTAGGTTGTTACTTTCATTAACTTTATCAAAAAATCTTATTACTAGGAGAAGTATAAAAGAAAAATAGTATCTAAAATAATTACTTAGATGTCTTTGCCAACAAATTATAACTATTTATTGGTCATATATATATTTCCTTACCCTTGTAAATAAGGTTCCAATTTCCTTGTCCATGGGGTCTTGGATAGACGGTGATCGGTGCTCTGTTAAGGCACTCCTTGATGTCAAGTCACATGTTCAATCCCCCCTCCCAATTGGGGTGATGTATTAGATAATATGAAGATGTAGTCCTGTCATGTGTTTGTAATTCTTAAGTTTTAAAAAATTGTTAAAACCATTACACTAAATTATCTCTTAACAAATCTTATATAAAGACATTACTAATTAATCAAATCTCCCACCATATTAAATTATATCTTAACTAATCTTATACAAAAACATAACATTATTAGTTAATAAATAAAACACAAAACATTATCAATTATACCTTAACAAATTTCTCATGAAAACATATAAACCATGCCTTATAAAATGTAAAAAAAATAAAAATTATTTACTTAATCATATATCTTTAATATATTATAACCAAAACCAAATAATATTTAACCAAAACCAAATAATCGTTTCATAATATTCATAATTTTTAATAGGATAATAATATCATAAATTTTTATTAATAGTATAATATTTAAAAAAATTATTAATCTATTAACTTTTTAAAATATTATATATTATTATTATATATATAATATAAAAAAAATTAGAAAAATCTATAATTATATTATTAAAACTAGCTATGAAATACAATTATTTCATAAATGTTATAAACAAATCAAAATAGTCTTCATAAAATTAAATGTATTGTACATTTAGTGACGGCTACATTACACCCACATCCGCCAAGGCTAAATTACATCTAATTTTAGGAAATTTGATCCCATGACCTCCCAATTAACAAGATACTTAGCAACCAAAACTCAACCAATACTTAGCAACCAAAACTCAACCAACCAAACTATCCTTAACCTAAACATATTGATTGTCACTAAATCAACATACATATTATAAATTTAAATATTTCATTTAAATTTAAAAACAAACAAACAAAATATATATATATATAGATATATACACTTTTTTTTAATTAAAAATAACAAAGTTATCACAACCAGTGTTATAAATAAATTTTATTTACCAATTTATAATTTTTTAATTCACTCATTTGTATATACATATTTTTGCACATATATATTTTTTCCTTTATTAATCTTAGATTAAAATAATTTTTATTCATTTTCTCCTTTGCAAAGATCTTTTATTTATATCATTGATACATTTCATAAAAACACAAAAGCAAACAAAAATATAAAAAATTAGTACCTGCGGAGTAGGGGGGTTTTGGCTGGCTCGAACAGCTATGTCAACAGGTTCAGCGAATCTTCAATCGGGATAAGAGTTAGTTTAAGTAAAAAATTAGAGGAAAAAATGTGCAGATTATTCATAAAATTATTAGTATATTTAATTAAAGTCAAATTATAAACTATATAAATCATTCGCACGAAATCTAGCATATTAGTATATTTAATTAAAGTCAAATTATAAATTATATAAATTACTCGCACGAAATCCAACAAAATTTAAATGGAAAAAATATTATTAATCAAATTTCTTAACAAAACTCTAACAACTAACAAATCAATGTTACTTATAGTATTGTAAACATTTTTCCTAAGTTAATATAATAAATTGATTCCTATCTAAATTTACCAACGGTCTTATATAACTGTACTAGTTTAACTTTTTACTAGGAGAAGTTTACCAACAGCCTTATATAACTGTACTAGTTTAATAATAACATTTTACAAAGAATTTTTTTTCCAGGAACGAAAAAGCTTAATATATTATTTAAAGAGTATAATGATCCAAATACACTGGCAGACAGAAACTGACAAAGAGTTAAAGGACAAACAAAGATGACAGCAGAAGGTTCACTGTCATGGATGGTGCATGATTTACATAATACATTATGGAAGAAGTGGAAATCAATCCTTTGATATGCCCCGAAGGCATAGAAATAAAGAAAGTGTGAAGAAATTATTGCATATACCCTCATACTGTGGAATTCATGAGGAAGTCAATGTGAAATAATTTAAATATGGAGATAAAGTGAAATCAGGGAGGAATATGAAGAAAGTGTAGAGAAAATAGTTACATGCGCTGGTTGGTCTATGGTCATCTACTAGAAATTCGATAGTCATGGAAAATGCGTAAATATGTGAAAAATGCATGGAAAATTCTTATATATATATATATATATATATTTTGATTTTCCCGTTTGTAGAAAACGTGAATGAACAACTTCTGAAAAAGAAAACGTGAATGAACACATTGTAAAAAGGGAAATCAACAGGGAAATTGAAAGACCGTATAAGTGCGGCACAGAGATGAGTAGAGTGTAGGGAAAAATTTCAATATACACCAAGACATTGTCAATTTCATGAGAAGGCAATGTGAAATAAATCAAAGATTACATAGAAAGGTATATAATTGGGTAGAGATATGGAGAAATTCTTGGGTGTGTTGTATTAATTTAATAAAAATAATATATGGAAAATGTTGAAATAATAATTTCAATTGCAATACAATTTTATTTATTTTGTGATGTGATTTTATCATAGATCGCAAATCGCATTCATATCTATTGCTTTCGTCTGTTTTGTTGAATTGTTCTGACACGATGTTGCGATGCGATATTTTCGCATATCGCAAATCGCGTCCACAATCTGTTGCCCTCTGCTACGTCTTGTGACTTTTGCCGGATGCGATCCGATCGCATGTCGCAAATCGCACCCTTAGGGTAACGTTTCACCATGTGTTCTTATACCGTTTGAAAATTCCACGATGTGATCTGATCGCTATCGTAGAACGCGACTTTTGTTAAACAATCCCAGACGTCCATTCATTTGATCCAACGGCCCATATTTGTTCCCGTCAAATGCATGCCATTGCCATATTGCATTTATGCACTTAACCTGTTTTGTGTTCTCGAAGGAGGAAGAAGGCTGCATCCAGCACTTTGTGGCATTACTTCTCACTCACTGCATTTAAAGAAGAGAATGGCCAAAGTGACAACAAGACAGCCTCGAGCAGTTCAACCATTAATTAGCGATGGAACATGTTCCATATTATATACCACCTGGTCAGAGGAGGACTGCAGAGCACCAGGAAAAGCCGATTTTGTTCATTAAGATCAGCAGATTGTATCAAAAATTATATCTGATAGTAAATATAGGTTGGTGGTTAATTAAGACACATCCACGCATAGGTTAGTAGAGATATTTTCTAAACTGATGCTATTATATATATATATATATATATATATATATATAATATATATAATATCAGAAAACGATGATGATGATTGACGAGAGGTAAATGCACAGCAGTGCATAGAAGTATTTTTTTCTTGTGGAACTGAAGCGTCCCTATGTATCCCTCTGATAGAAGAAGACCAATCTTTTGTAACAATAGTCTTTTAATGAATACAAGTTTTTTGTGTGTTGTTGAAACTATGTCTGCAGCAAACAAATTTTAGTTTCCGCTGTGTTAAGATCCTGTGTAAAGAAACAGAGCATCATTCTCTGTTCGTTTTGTTTGGAATTACCAGAAATTCCCGACATGGTATCAGAGCTTGTCCAGGCTCTTTGAAGGTGTCAAAGAAGCTGAAGGAAGGATTTTTACTGCAACAACTTCTCCAGCAGAGTGAAGACAGTCAAGGAAGGATCCAGGTATTTCTCATATTACTTTTTTGTGCTGCTATTGAAGACACTCAGTGATTTTTAAATATACAGTCAGATGTTTAGAAAGAAGACGCATACGGTGCAATACTTGCATGCTTCTTCCCATCATTTCCCCGCTCAGAAGTTAGGGGTTCTAAACACACTTGCCACCCGTGCTGTTAGAATTTTTGATGAAGGGAGCTTGGAATCGGAGAAGGCTCATCTCCTAGATGTCTTTGTGAAGAATGGTTACAGTAGACACCTGGGTCAAAAAGCCTTCCTCAAGGCCAAGAAGGAGCCTTCTATCCAAAGTGATCCTAAAGATCGTGTCATGGGGGTTAACCTTCCTTACATCCAAGGGACCACTGATAGGATTGCGAGGATTCTGAGGAGGTACGATGTGCCCGCAACTTTTAGGCCTCTCAATACTATCCGTGGCTCCCTCAGGTCAATAAAAGATCCTATCGACCCTAAAGACATGAAGGGCATCTATGTCATTCCTTGTTCCTGTGGGACACCATATATTGGTGAGACGCGTCGCTCTATCAAGCAAAGGATTAGCGAGCATTCCGCTGACTTAAGGCATGGGAGGGCCAAGTCCTCAGCCCTCGCTGAACATGCCGAAAAGACTAAGCATCATGTCTGTATTGAAGAGGCTCAAGTCATTGCTAAAGTTGCGCAGTTTCACCATCGCAAATTTAGAGAGGCCCTAAAGATTGAGAAAAGGCCGAAGAATCTTAATAGAGATGATGGCTGGAAGATTAGCAGTTGCTGGGTCCCAGCCCTGTCTTCCTAGCCTCCTCTATCCCTCATTTATAAGGCCTCGGGGTTGATTCTGTGGTTGGTCCTTTTTACCCCTTGGGTTATTATAAAAAATTTAATATATAGTTAACTTTTAAACATTATTTATATACTCATCGCTGAATCTTAGCTTCCTAATAATATATTGAATTAAGATAATTTGTTCCCTTCTATTATCTTAATTACTTAGTATTATTCGTCTTATTGGCTATTAATATGATCTTTATTAAAGTAATTTCGACCTTATTACAATTATTTTTGGAATTTAATAGTCAAGAAGTATTAAAAAAATTTTTGTCTTATTTCTTGTTTTCAATTATATATATATTTATATAGATTTGATTTCTATAAATATTATACTAATAATATTATCCTATAATAGACTATTATAACGTTATATATATTTATTAATATACAATTAATGAATCTAGTTTAAATTAATTATCATTTTAAGCTAAAGATTATTTGAATTCATAATATCGAACTTATTATCATAACTATAATATATTAAAGGAAAGAGATTATTTACCTACCATTATAACAATCTAGTTAGTATTTCTAATATATATTTAGTTTTAAAATAGTTTATTTTAAATAGTTGGTATATTATAAGAGATTGAATATATGTTTATTCTACCTTTAAACTGAATTAGTTTATTTTTACCCCTTCCTAATTCCTATATTTTTTTCGATAAATAAATTTTGAACCCTTATTTGTAATAATATATTTACCTAATTACAGAGCAAGGTCAGTTTTAATTATTTAATATTATAAAATTAATTATTAATAACTTATAGATTATTTAGTGAAATTATAATTATTATATTTATAGTTGTATAGTTATATTAAATAAATAAAATATTTATTAAATAAGTCTATTTACCTGTGTGACAAGGTGTATTTTAAAGAATATTAGTAATGTGAACAAGAATATTAGAAAATTAATTATTAAATGAATATAGATTATTTAGTAAATATAAATTATTAAATTATATAATTAAATTAAAATATGTATTAAATAAATATATAGATGAACCAATAGTATTATTTTATTCGGAATTGGTTGGCCATATGTATTTTTATATATACATTTATTAATAAACTATTATATTTAGTTAAATAAACAAATGAATTTCTTAGCTAGTAAAAGTACTTTAATTATATATTTTAATTGATTTAACGTATTTCTAAAAATAATAATAATTTGTTTACTTGACTAGGGTCATAATGTCAAATTTAGCTATTATCAATCTAGTCGTTGGTGTCTCTGCCCAGACTATTTAACAAGCTAAGCTAGATCGGTTCTTCAACGTGTCCTGATGATGAACCACACTGGTTGGTTCGAAACACGTCGACAAATTATTATTTATGTGATTTTGCCGAAAATTCTCTAAACAGTAGAACATCTGCCTATTCATGATGAGAAGATGTCAGAAAATACTAAGCAGGAACAACCCGTTCCTAACCAAAATGCACCAGAAGAAATTCCAAAGGAAATAAGGGAAGAAAAAGAAATAGCCCAAGAAATAACAGAGCCAATTAGGGTTCTTGCCCCGAAACAGCTAGAGAAAAACAATGAAGAAACACCCCAAGAAGAAAATCAGGAAGCTAGCCATAGTCCAGGCCACAGTAAACAGCCTGTTGTTCCTTCTGAGGAAATGGCGGAAATAAGGGAATTGTGAAAGGAACAACAGAGATTGTTGAACATAATAGTCCAGCTCCACCAGCAGATTAGGATTCTAAAAGCAAGGCAAAGGGTAAAAGGGACTTTACGAAGGAAAATTATGGCCACTCCAGCAAAACCCCTTAAGGGCAAGGGGCGAAGGACCAGAATCCATCCTGCTATTCAAAACCCTATCAAAAGCCAAGTTGTTGTTCCAAATGATGCTGAGAAACAGACTGTTGTTCCAATTGAAAAGGAACAAAAATGGGTTGGTGTTCGTGTTAAAATAGAAATGGATGAAGTAATGACCTGTGATAAGGAAATTCAGACAGAGGCACCTCTTTCGGGAGTAATAAGGGTTCTGAACTCAAAGCAGTACAATAGGAAAGCTCAGGTAAAGCTCCCGGCCTCCACTGCTACATGGAAAAGGGATCCAAAAATAGTAACCCTCCAAAAGGGTTTGAAGCAAGCTCAGCAAGAAGTAGAAAAGCTTAGGGAGGAAACGGTCCCCTGAGAAAAATATGAAGAACTACAACAACAACTAAGGAATGTCAATTTATCCGAAAGACAAGCCTTCGAAGGATGGCGGAAGGAACAAGAGAAAGTTGCAAAGGTAACTCAGAGGTTACATGTAGTTATCAAATAGATGGATGCCTTGTGTTCTCTATACAATGACGTCCTAGAATGTAGAGCCCCTGGTAAGAACTATGCCCTGTTTCTAATGGAAAGGTATTTGCAATTGAAAATAAAGGCTGTTAAAGTAGGTGCTCCCATACAAATTCACAGCATATATGATTACATAAACTGCTGTAAGCACTACGGGGTAAAAGTTCAAAGACTATTGTGTGAATTTTATTTACATAACCTTGTACTAGAACAGGAGACTGAGCTGAACCCTGGCCCTTTTGTTGGGGACATTCAGTTACAAGAATTTATTTCATTTGAAGTTAGTCAAATTAAATGGCTCAAATCCTATAATGCTTTTGAAAGACAAGAAAGCGGATTGGATCTATGGATAAGAGCTGAGCCTAGGGATCCAACACAGTTATGGATGAAACATAGAAACCTCATGAAGAATCCAGGAGTGATTGAATCATTAGGACCCATGCATGAGGCAATCATTTGGCAGGGATTATAATACTTTTCCTCTATCAAAGACCTAGCCATTGATGCAGCTAAATTCGATATCGAATATCTAATCCAAATATCCAGCTTAGAGAATTGTTTAAGTATGAGAATTTTAAACTAGTTTCCAACCGTTTTCCCCTCTATGGCAAAATTGTTTTAAGGGCAGGGCCGTCCTAGTTAGGATATAGGTTCCAAAGTCCAATTATTTGGCATCTTGCACCCGGATACCAAGCTTTGTATGAGATGCCTGAGGGTCAGACAGGCCATTTCTTTGACTACTTGGTTACGCATCATGGCTGTAGACCTTCACATGGGATTCCATCTCTATCCTACTCACTCACTGCCTTACATGTCAACTACAATTTTTTCATGAGGCCATGAAAAAGGGTAAGAAGGGGGGTGTGTGGAGTAGCAAAGAAGGTATGTTTTGATGATTATTTCAATATCTTTTCACTAGGACTTACAAGCCTTTTTGCACCATGAACTTAGAAAGCGATAAAGAATTATAACAAAACATGTGAGATTAATATGCAAAACAAGAACACTAACAATTGTCATTTCCGTGTGCAAGAGGGAGGAAAAACAAAAAGTTGTCGTTCTAAAGGAAAAGACAAAGTCGGGTTAAATATTGTCCCTTCGACAGAAGACCGCATGCAAACCATATCAAAACAAATCAGCCTGGGAAAGGAAGCGGAGATATTAGCTCGGCGCAAAGAAGAGAAGAAATGACTCAGGCTTAACGGTTCTGCGAATCCCTCAGGATCCTTGATCCTGAGGGATTGTTGTTTTATCTATTTTTGCATATATATATTTCCATCCTCACCCTTATATAAGGGGCAACATTGTTATCTAAGAGGATGTTATGCCTTAGATGTTGTTATGACTTTATGTAATTTATTTTAAAAGATCAAAACTTTGATCATTATGTCCTGTTAAGACTTGCTCTACTGTAATTTTACTTAATGCATTAATACAGACTTGGTTACTCTTTTATCTTTGAGCCTGGAATAACTTCAAGCAGTGTACCCCTGGAGGCTAAGGGCCCGGCCCTCGAGGACACTTTCTCTTGTACCATTACGCGTGGTTTCTGTGTGGTTTTCTTATCAACGTGATTTGGTAATCTGTCGTGTTTTATAAAGTTTATGTCACATGCTCGTTGTGTTTAATCTATTAATGTTTCTAAAAACAAAAGTGTTGTATTGATGCTGCATCATATTGCTGTTTCTTTAGGTGTTGATATAATATGGTTAGTTTCTATAGGATACTGTTGTTCCATTACAGAGTTTTTGTGTTATGCGATTATGCCTTAACATTATAGAATTCACCTTGGAAGCTCTGTTCTATGTGATTATTGGATTCTTGAATATTGCTATTCTATTTTGAGATGCAATCGTATTCTTTCTAATCAAAGTGACAACTGAATCGGATTACTATTGGAGCATGTTGTGTTTATATGGTTTTCAGTGCTGTTCCATCATGTATCCATAAGCAGTGTTCTGCCATTTGTGTGTACATCTTTAAGAGTGAAGGATTGATGTTTGGTTATGACTAATGCAAGTAATTTGATAGATTTATGGCTTGTTAGACTTAGTTACTGCTCTATTCCTTGATTGTTGTTCCATTCCCACATTGTTGTTCCATTTCTGAATTGTTTTTCCATTTCTTCATTGTTGTTCCATTTTCGAATTGTTGTTCCATTTCAGACTTGATGTTCCATTTTAGATTTGTTGTTCCATTTTAGAATTTCCATTCTATTTCAAGGTTGTCATTCCATTTCTTATCTTCCATTACATTTCTTGTTATTGGTGTGGAGGATGATCTAAGGCTGTAATGAGCATCGGTACCTATTGTCCGGCTCCGAGACCCCCGATCTATTCTCTGATTTCTTTTCCATCAATTTCTAAAGGGATGGGTTATTGCTATCGAACTCTTGACTAATAAATTTCTTAATATCTGAATGTGTGATTTAGTCTTTTGAAGTAGTTAAGTTGTAAGCACGCATCCATTTACTCTTGTATTTTCAAAACACTGTGCTATGAACATTACTCTGGCAAATGATAAGCCTCAGACTGAGACACTCTTTGAAATAGAAAAACATTCCTAGATTGACATATTAATGTGAGGTAACTAGAGGTGAAAGAGACCCTTTCTATAGCTCCACACATATCACTTTTGAAATCTTCCAGCATATTTCCAATTTCAACCTTGATGGATAAATTGGAGGATGATTTCCTGGACATAGGTTCACTACCGCTACCCTTTTTCCTAGATGCCCTAGAATGGTTTCGAAAGACAGTCTTAATATCCTCATAGGGTAATTGGTAGATATATCCTCCTGCTATTATATGTAAGGTATCCAAGAGATCCTCCCTTACTCCTCTAAGCAAGACCAAATTTAGTGACTCAAGGTCAAGTGTGCACTTGGCCCTTTTGTAACTAAGTTGGAATCTTTCTTCATAGTCTTCTAAGGATTAATCCTGGACTATGGTCATCCTAAAAATATCTTCTTTAGTATCCTTTGACCTACATTAGTCCCTATATTTGTTGCTTAAAGTATGTTGCATCTGAACGCAAGTTGTGATTCTATCTCCAGGTAAACCCAGGAACGAGTGCAATGTTGCATCCTTGAGGGTAGATGGAATTAGTTTTAACTTTTTCTCATCATCTGTATAGTCATAGGTTTGGAATATAACAAAAAACTCAAATAGGAAAGTCTTAGGGTCCTCTATGGTCAGGCCACGGAAATGAGGTATAGCAAAGGGGCTTGTATTCTTCATCATAGTGTCGCCATTGGTTTCCCTAATGGGGAAGGCACTCTCAATTCTCTCTCTTTCTCCCCTGTCATGTTGGTTTCTAGCCATTGGTTTAGTAGGAATGGGTTCTTCCTCTTCTTCTTCCCTTGTAGGTTCTTCAAATATGTAAGGTTTCTCACCTAGAGGTTCTTCCACTTCACAGTCACTAAAGAAGAGAGCAGGTTGACTGTTGGATGCAGTGGGGGTATTTGTCAATAATTTTACTAAATTGTCCCTATTCCTATGAGGCATGAAAGGAAATGTTTTTGGGTTGGTTTTTGTAAGACTTTCTTTAAAGCTAGAAAGTATTTTTAGAATGGAAAGGAAAGCAGCTAATAAAACTAAAAGAAAGGAAGCTACTAGATTACTTTTGGAGAAATAAAACTAATGGAAGAAAATTAAAGACTAGAAGTAGAAGAAAAGAAAGTTGGAGACTAGAAAATAGAAGAAAGTAGTCAATACTTCTAGTTAGACACCTCTCTGATAACGGTGCCAAAAAGTGATCAGCCTAGGAATTGCAACAATAATGCTACAACTCCCAGCACTACCAGCTTTACTTTTCAAACAAGGTTTGTACGAACTTGGAGGTGACAGTGCTATATGCACAAGTAGAAGTGAAGGTCTTGCCTATTGTCACTGTTTATCTAGCAAGAGACTGCAGGGGTTCCAACCTAGACTTCTATAGGGTCAGAAGATGTTGAATTCTTTGATGGAAGAAGAGAAAACCTAGTCTAAGAGAGAGCTACTCTACTGCAGTAATGAAGAAAACAACATGTACTTCTAAACTACACCATAACCTAAATAACCATGTAAATATCTATGCTAATAGAATTGCTAAATAAATGCGAATCTAATGCTAATACCTAAGCTGCAGAGGTAAAGAGCATCAAAGTATACTAAGGTGTAAGAAATGAAACTTACGCTAAATCATTTTTCAGGCAGAAGAGAAATTGGAGGTCGAATTAAATGAAAGGAGGATGTAAGGATGCAATAGTGCATAGGGACCGTTAGATCAATCGACGAGAAGAAGATGGATGGTGGATATCTTGTTACAGGGTATTAAGAAAATAAATGGAAGAACAAGGTTAATGGAATAGATGAACGACAGAGATTATATCATGAGGAATTAAGTGAAGAGATGGGCAGACAGGGTAATGAAGCAATGAACAATGAAGATCTTATCATGAAGGCTTAATTTACTAGATGGATGAACAGGGTGAATGCATAGGATGAGCAACCAAGGTCTTATCATGGAGGTTAAGTCAAGATATGAATGACGGAGATCGTATTGCATGAAAAAGGAACATGCAGAATTGATGGAGCTGGTTTCTAAGGCGGTAAGTAGTTTCTCGAACACCCTCAAGGTCGTAGGTAGAATTCTAAAATTTCACACGATTAGCCTTAATACACGACACATAGCACAAGAAAACCACTTTTATTTCATGCTCTTGGGTGGATAATGATCATGCAATAATCTGTACGAGATTGGACGATGGCCATTGGATCAGGTGAGGCTGATCAATGATGGAGATCAACAAAGCTAGTTGGCGATTGAGTGACACGATAACTATCAGATCAGGCGAGGAGGATCAAGGGTGGGGGTTTAATGTGCATAAAGTGTTGAGGTGATTTAATAGCCATTAAATTAAGAGACATATCGATGGTGGAGATTAAAGTGCATAAAGTAAGTGGAATACTTCACATGAGGCAACAATTACAAAAGATAATGAATCAGACGGTCATTGTGAAGGTGTGTTGTGGGTCAAAGGCGAGGAAGAGATGCATGAATAACGTGTTGAAGGTGGTTTTTAAATGAAAATGAAGAAAAAGCACACGGAGGGTGAATGAGTAACAACGTCAAACGACAAACTCCATAGCTCATGTGAGAACCAAAAACCTATGTTTTTGGGGTTGTTGAAGGGTCTCTTCCTCAAGTCATGGTCCCAGAGGGAGGAGATGAGGCCGAGACACCTATGGGGAACCTTATGGTGGTATTTTTCTCCTAGATAACCTATGAACTGAAAGAACGCATAAATGTAAGTAAAGTGAAGCATAACACAGTTGAACAGAACTAGAAATCTACTTAAACAAATGAACAGAAACAGGAATCTATGTTACTTAACAAAATGAACAATGAAAAGCAGTAAACTATGCTAGCATACATGTACATTAAAGAGGAGCTTTGGCTACTTGGGTTAAGCCCTAACCCAAGAGCTTCTGCCCTCTAAGTTAACTCAGAGCTAGCTTAAAACATAACTTATCCTCATTATGAAAACCATGGATTACATAACAAACTGTCACATGTCTTGCAGCTTAAAAATACATCAGAGTTTTTACAATAGAATTACGAATCATATTGAGTTCCTAGGCCTCTCTATTTATACATCTGAAGTATCTAACGACTTCCTTCCAGTTAGGGAGGCTTGGCTCCCAACTCAAGAAAAACTGGTTTTTTTCCATTTCACTTGCTCGGCTCTCTTCTAGTCTTCAAAGTGATGGCTATTTGAACTCTGAGCTAATGGAATAATATT
>APFE031467784.1:0-29201 GCA_000404065.3 Pinus taeda
ACAAGCTACAATGTGGGCAAATACGTGAGCAAACTCATTGGCATACTCAATCCCTTGATTGTGCAAGATCAGATGCACAACTATAGTCACAACTGATAGCAATCTGATTCTCTAACACCTGTCCCTGCTGAACTGAACATGCACTGACATGCAACTGAGTTAACTGATGTATTCATTAGTTGTATTATGAGTTAATAACTTGTGAATTAATTAATAACTAATTCACCCAACTCATCTCTAGTCTATTCGCCAGTTAGACTAAATACAACCAGTTTAACAAAGCTAAACTGAACACAACTCCATCAACTGCACCTCCAGTCCACTAAACTCAACTCACTTGAGTTCTAACTGAAGTCATGCATGCAAATATTCAACTAACCCATAAGAACCACGTATTTCCTTCATGCAATTGCATGTGCCACATCCGTAGCTCGAACTGAAGTGCTCCAAGAGAATAAGATTAAGTTTATAGTCCAAATATTATTGTGAGATAATAATATTTGACTTTTCTATTTTTGACAGCCAGTCTAAAAATAGACTTGATCACTCACACTGTGATCACTCACACTTCATCAAAAATAGAAGTCCATCTATTTTTCCAACTTGATCAGTCATCCATAAACAACAACCTGCAATCCATAGACATGATCCATATGTCTAAAAATAGACATAGTCTAAAAATAGACTTGTGCCACAAATAGCCTGCGGGCCCACTTAGTGAAGGCGACTCTTTTCACTAAGCTCCATCATCTTGTTGCAATCTCAACACCTCCCAATGCCTACGGGGAAGCACACTGCAATCGGGCATTCTCTCTGTTTGAGTGCACCAGACTTCCTTGTAGAAACCGTCAGCGATATCTAGATTTATTACGTCCTTGCCATCGTTGTTGAGGGTGACTCCACTAACTGTTCATTGCGCTACGAGCAGTACCCATTCTTAATGGCTACTTCCCACCATACTGATACTTGGGCCTCCACATGTCTGTGAATATCATGGTGAACAAAGTTCTGCGATGCTCGTTAAAATCAGTTCGCTCTATTACTGTTTCAAACAAACCCATGTTACCCAATTTTTTCATACCCACTCCTTTCATAAAATTGCAGCCACATCTCATTTGATTCCAGGCCAACTTGAGAGATTATATGCAATGAGCAATGATGAATGACCTCCTTCAAAATTACGAATTGCAAGAGGAAGTGCTCGAACAAGTGAAGTGGGAAACAGGACACTTGCAAAAAATTAGAAAATTAGATCTCCTTTCAATATCCTTTAAATAAAGTTCCATCAGTGGAATATGCTAGAAAAAAATGGTGCCCAAATTGACTTCTTCCTAAGTCATCACAATGTTGTTAGGAAAACAACTAGGGTTTTAAAAAATAGTTGAATAATTTTCTTAATCCTTTCCATCAGAGGAAAATCAGATCTTATACCTGAAGTTAGCTTCTTGACATGCAAGAGATTTAACTAACATAGCATAGAAGGGGTGATACCTCCTCTAGTTTCATTGTCACAGTCAGGCACAATGTGGGCAAAACAAAAGGTATGAGGAGTTGCTTTCCAACACTCTTAAATGCAGAAGATAAAGCTATCTTTTATTTGGCTCAAATGATTATAAATTTGTCTCCACCAATGAATTGATGTCTACAACCTCTTTGTAAGTTGCTTTCATTTTTATTTGCATTGGTCTTCTCGGTATATTATAGAGCCTTCAAGTATTTGTGGGGTAGAAACTTTCTTGAAAACTTAAACTTGAATGACATTTGCAGCATAACCTTACACAGGCCAAATTAGGAAACAATACTAAAAGCACACAAGATTACACTTCAAATGGATTCAATTCCATCTTAATTTTTTATCTCAATTGTGTTGGGATCACACATTATTCAAATGAATTCTTTGTAAGTTTCAGTATGAAAACTAACCAAACAGTTCTGCCTCACAAACAATAGGAAGCACTTCCTAACAAGTTGTGGGAATGCATGAATTAAAACATCCTATGCTTATAAGGTTCCCAGTATTACTGTGACCAAATTAAAGAATTGAAAAGATGAGAATTTGAAATGTTTCAAGCTTGTTCTTTGATATGAGAGAATTTTGAACTGGCAAGTTTGATTTTAGTTTTAAATCTTGATCTTCATCCAATGGAAGTGCCTTCATATATCAAATTTTCGTATGTGATAAATTGTTGGGGATTTTCCTTCTTTCAATACTGTCCCTTAATTTTGGGTGTTTGTATCAACATGTATTATACTCTGCACCTAATTCCAAATGACACGATTCTCTTACATTGCTATGATGTTTTTTTTTCCCCATACTATAACAGTTTCCTAGCTTGAGTTGACATAGCTAGAAAAAGTGCATGTAAATGATGAAAGAGAGCCTAGGATGGGTATCGGACATGCAATCTACCTTACTTCTAGCATGCATGATTGAAAATCTTATCCATTGCACAGTTCTAAGATTATTTTTTTTTCATTTTCTTCCATGGTAAGTTTGAGTTGGCATAGCTGGGAGAACTGCATGTAAATGACGAAAGAGAGTTTAGGTGTTGGGTTGTATTATATTGTTCCCACGTAGTTAACAGGGGGTTTGAGGGGTACCTGTAACCCCACTTATGGTTTTGTGCATGATTTTTGCACATGTTTTTTGGACGCAATGGTTTTCGGTCCATGGTTTTGGATGCGATGGTTTTTCAGTCCATGGTATTGGATGCTTTGACATGTATAAATATGTATTATAGCAAAACGAATATAATGAAAAATCAAGCTGGTAGTCTCAGTTTTAGGATCTAGGGGAAAATCTCTGTGTATATGTGTTTTATGTGTTATGCTCTCGCATTGTTTATTTTATGTGTTTTAGAATTTGTATGTAGGTAATTTTTGTATGGGTTTGAAACCTACATTTGGTATTAGAGTTGTTTTGGATTCAAGAAGACGCCTTTGTTGCTGAGGGGTTTTAGCTCGGGCCTATGGTAGACCCTATTCAGTGGGAGATCTGCGAGATCAATTCTGGTGGTGAAAGAAGATGGCAAGCAGTGGAAAGATAGAGATCGAGAAATTTAATGGTCAGATTTTTGAGTTGTGGAAACTCAAGATGGAGGATCGGTTGGTGGATAAAGATCAGTGGATCGCAGTAGATCTGGGTACTAAACCAACGGGAGTGTCCGATGAAGAGTGGAAGAAGTTGGATTGGAAGGCAAAGAACACAATACAATTGTGTGTCTTAGATTCAGTATTGTTGAATGTATCAGGGGAAGCTACGATGAAGGCTTTGTGGGACAGGTTAGGGACTCTATACCAATCTAAGTCTCTGGTGAATAAACTGTTCCTGAGGAAAAAGTTGTATAACCTGAGGATGAAAGATGGAGAATCGGTGATAGAGCATCTAAACGCATTTAATACTGTGGTAAGTCAGTTAGCATCTGTTGATATTAAAATTTCAGATGAAGATAAGTGCATCATTTTGTTGTGTTCTCTACCAGATTCGTGGGATAGTCTGGTTATTGCAATAGGCAGCAATGCAACTGCCTTGCATTTTGATGAAATAGTCTCATCCTTGCTGACAGAGGAGATGAGACGGAAAAATATGGAGAGCCAAAATGGTGATGCCTTCTCTATACAAGGGCAGACCCAAAATAGAAACAAAAATAATTCATCGAGTGGGAAATCTAAATCTAGAGGGAGATCTAAATCTCTAGGAAAACTTGTAAATGTGGTGTGCTGGAAATGCAGAAAGGAAGGGCACTACAAAAGGGACTGTAAAATCTAAAGCTCTTGACAAAGGAAAGAGATCTGATGATGCTCCTTCTGTAGAGGCAAAACCACCTCAGATGAAGGTGGGGATGTGTACTTGGCTTCTTCAAGTACACATGTAGATCACGAGGCATGGTTGATTGACTCAGGTGCATCCTTTCACTTCACTCCCCATAGAGAGTGGTTCTGTGAGTATGAGAAATGTGATGGTGGTGATGTCTTCTTGGGGGATGACAAAAAGGCTAGAATCATTGGTCGTGGAAAATTAAAGTTGAAGCTACAAGGTGGAAGGGTTAGAACACTTCCGGGTATTCTGCATATTCCCGCATTAGCCAGAAATTTGATTTCTGTTAGCAAGTTGGATGATGCAAGTGTAAAAATAGTGTTCATGAAGGATACCTGCAAGATGGTTCGAGGAGCACTAGTATTGATACGGGGAGTTCGGATTGGAACTCTGTACAAGCTACAAGGTAGCACTATTATTGATGGGTGCAACAGTTCTGTGGTTCCTAAAAGTGGAGTAGAAAATCTAGTGGTCTCTGGAGAGAAGACCATGTTGTGGCATCAAAGGCTTGGACATATTGGAAAGAAGGGCCTTCGAATACTTCATGTTAAAGGTATGGTAGAAGGCATGAATGAGAGCTCTTTGGATTTTGATTTCTGTGAAAATTGTGTATATGGGAAGAAGAATTGCGTGAGTTTCCCCTCTGGTAGTAAGAGGGCGAAACAAATATTAGAACTTGTACACAGTGATGTGTTTGGACCTATGAAGGTTCCATCACTGGGTAAGTCTATGTACTATGTACCATTTATAGATGACTTCTCAAGGAATACATGGACATATTTCCTTAAGAAGAAATCTGAAGCCTTTGACAGGCTTAAATAATTTAAGGCTCTTGTGGAAAATCAAATAGAGAAGAAGATAAAGGTGTTGAGGACAGATAATGGTGGAAAGTTTTGCAGCAAGGAATTTGAAAAATTCTGTAACAAGTGTGGTATAGCATGACAAAAGACTATTCCATATACACCTCAGCGAAATGGAGTTGCAGAAATAATGAATAAGACGTTGATGGAAAGGGCAAGAAGCATGCTCAGTGGTGCTGAGTTAGGATAGGAATTTTGGGCAGAGGCAGTGGATACTACATGTTACTTGGTCAATAGGCCACCTTCATTAACGTTGGAGGATAAGACTCCACAAGAGTTATGGACTGGTAAGAAACTCTCTCTTTCACATCTGAGGGTTTTTGGATGTGATGCATATGTACATGTTCCAAAGGAGAAACGAACCAAGTTAGATAGTAAATCTGAAAAGTACATCTTTATTGGGTATAAGGATGGTTTAAAGGGTTATAAGCTTTGGAACCCAATCACGCGGAAGGTTGTGTATAGCTCATATGTGGTGTTCAGAGAAGTAAAAGATGTTATTAAACATGAAGTCCAACCAAAGAAACTTGAGAAGATAGAGTTTGAGCTTAAGGAGGAAGAATCAGTCTCTACAACAGAGGAGGAATCAAAAGATGAAGAGCCACAAACTCCGGGTGTAAGAAGGTCATTTCGAGAAAGAAGGTAACCAGAAAGGTATAGTCCATCTGATTTCTGTTCAAATTTTTCTTTATCCATTATTGATGATGATCCCAGAACTATGAAGGACGTAGTAGATTCATAGGATGGAAAACTCTAGAAACAGGCCATGGTTGATGAAATGGCATCTTTGCACAAAAATGAGGCTTGGGGTCTGGTGGAGTTGCCGACTAGAAGGAAACCCATTAGCAACAAATGGGTGTTCAAGAAGAAGACAAATGCAGAAGGAATGGTGGAGAAATACAAAGCTCAGTTGGTAGCAAAAGGTTATTCCCAAGTGTTGGGAATTGATTTTGGTGATATTTTTTCTCTTGTTGCCAAGGTAACTTCTATTAGATTACTTTTATTTGTTGTTGTTGCTTTTGATTTTGAGGTAGAACAGATGGATGTGACGATATCATTTCTTCACGGGGATTTGGAAGAGGAAATATACATGAAACAACCTGAAGGCTTTGCAGTGAAGGGTAAGAAAGAACTGGTATGCAAGTTAAAGAAGTCTTTGTATGGGTTAAAATAGTTACCAAGGATGTGGTATCAGAAATTAGATACATTTATACGGGGACTTGGCTTCACCAGAAGTAAAACAGATCACTGTGTCTATTTTAAATTAATTGGTGACCACGTTATTTATCTATTCTTGTATGTGGATGATATGTTGCTGGTTGGAAATGAAAAAGAAATTATCTAGGATTTGAAGACCCAATTGTCCTCCAAATTCGACATGAAAGATATTGGTGCTACAAACTGTGTTTTGGGCATGGAAATTAAAAGAGACCAGGCAAAGAGGAAGCTCTGGTTAAACTAGAGGAAGTATGTCGAGATAATTCTGTAGAGGTTTAATATGCAGGATAGTAAACTGGTGAAGGTTCTTATACTTGTAGGTGTGAGATTATCTGTTGAACAGTGTCCCATGACACAAGAAGAGGAAGAGTACATGTCTCATGTTCCATATGCAAGTGCAGTCGGTAGTCTGATGTATGCAATGGTCTGTACTAGACCATACATTGCACATGCAGTGGGAGTATTGAGTAAGTTTATGTCAAAACCAGGGAAGAGGCACTAGACAGCAGTGAAGCAGGTTTTCAGGTAATTGCGTGGCACTAGTGATTATGGTTTGTGCTACCAAGGAAGACCAAGATTGGAAAGAATGTTGGATATTCATGGCTTTGTTGATGTAGACTGGGCAGGAGATATGGATCAGAGAAGATCTACAAGTGGGTATGTGTTTAACCTATTTGGAGGTGCAGTCAGTTGGATGAGTAAGAAACAATATGTAGTGTCACTATCAACTATACAGGCATAATACATGGCAGCCACTCATACAAGTAAGGAAGCAGTTTGGTTGCAGAGATTGTGTTCAAGTATGGGGTTAGTACAGGGAGTTATAAGGATAGACTGTGGCAACCAAAGTGCAATTTTCTTGGCAAATAACCCCACATATCATTCAAAGACAAACACATTGATGTTCAATATCACTTTGTGAGGGATATGATAGAAGACAAAAAGGTGTTGTTGGTAAATGTGGACACTTTGAAGAATAATGCAGATGCATTAACAAAATCTGTGAGCTCTGAGAAGTTCTCTTGGTGTAGAGAGACAATGGGTGTTTCAGGGCTAGAAAAATGACTAAGCTCTCTTGTGGCCCCATGTGGAAAGAAAACAACAAGGGGAGAATGTTGGTTTTTCAGTCCATGGTATTAGATGCTTCGGCATGTATAAATATCTATTATAACATTGAAAGGAATATAATGAAAAATCAAGCTGGTAGTCTCAGTTTTGGGATCCAAGGAAAAATCTCTGTGTATATGTGTTTTATGTGTTATGCTCTCACATTGTTTATTTTATGTGTTTTAGAATTCATATGTAGGTAATTTATGTACGGGGTTGAAACCTACATTAGGAAGGGCATTGGACATGCGATTTGTCTTACTTCTAGCATTCATGACTGCAAATCTTATCCCTTGCATAGTTCTAATATCTTTTTCAATTTTTTTTCCATGGTAAGTTTGTGTGATCAAACATGTTGAAGCTGCAATGATTTTTTTTTTATCGTGAACATGCACCAAGCAAATGCTTTCTCTTCTTTATTGCACGTAATATTGCAAACATAGATTGCTAATACATAGGCCAAATTTTGAATTTTTTCTATCATATGTAAATAGTTTTTATCTTTTGCATGATGGTTTCTCCTATTACAATTTTACTAATTATTTTTTTGTGTAAGGTTCACCATTTTATTACCAAAATAGAGCTTTACATGTGATAGTTCTCTGTGCCACTAGTCTTCCAAACGGGAAACTAGCCCATTACCATAGATTGAGAATCTTCAGATTATATATATCATGTTTCAACAATTTAACAGACAAATAAAAGTTTCCACAGTGGAAATGGAGTTTCAAGAGTGCAAAAACACATTTTTACTAATTATTAACAACAAAAAATAGCTGATTTAAATAAGGAATCATAGAAAATGATGTATGTGAATGTTATTTTTAATTTGTTGAAGCTTTATTGGGAAATCATGTTCCGTGTGAATTTGCTCCCTCTCTCTACTCACTTATTTATTTGTAATAGGTATTCAAGATGAGCTCTTTCTCAAATAAATACTTAATTAATTGCTAGTCAAAAGCCAGCCCTAATATGTGTGCTCTAGTGATGGTGGTCACATTCGGCTATTCTTCACTAGGTTAAAGTTTGAAATGTCTATCCAATTTAGTGTTTTTAGTTGAAACATGAGCACTTAGGGGAAATCATAGAAGACTTCACAAAAAAATGATATAAGCTTAGCTTAATTGTGAAGGTTTTGTTGTGTTTATGGCTTCCTGAATTATGTGGGAAAAACAACCCATGAAGAGCAGACCATTTAAAACAAGCACTGCCTATTCTTCTAAGCTGCCTATTAAAGTCACCTAGGACATGCCCCTATCCCTAACCACTTATTTGTGTCTCAGGGGTGAATTGATCCATGGTGGATGGAAAAACATGCCTCCATCTTCGCTGTTGATTCGGAGAAGCACTACCCCATTGACCTGAATTATAATATTGATAACATATAACTGAAGGTTCCAGAAATACCCTTTATTCATCATGTTGTTCAGTCCTGGTAATTGATAATTATCTCTATTATTTTCACCATTAAAACATTTTTTGTGTGTGTACGACAACATGTTTGTCTCATTTTGTATCAAGATCACTTTTTCTTAATACGGGCATGTTCGTGGCAGAGTGAACTCTTATATTATAGCTATCTTGAACTTGCCCCTAAGTTTCTACCTTTTGCCAAGTTTCAACAACCAATAAGAAATCATGAAGACAAGTGGGTGGAAAAGAAATATGTTGGATGACCCTCACCTCTTTGTCTAAGCATTATTGTATTCAAATATTTTAGGAGCACATCATGGAAGTCACTCATACCACTTGGATTGAACATGTTGTCATTTGTGTCAACTTGGTAATCATATAGCTCTATTGCTGAACCACGTATGCCACAAGCCTTTTACATGTCAAATTGTTTCATTCATGTTTTGAATTTCTCTTCTAAATAAATCCTTTCACTAGAGTTACACGTGCATGAAATTCATTCACACATGATTATAATTTGGCCTAACTAGTATTTTACCTTCCCTACTTCAGTACAAATCCAATGATAATCCTTGATGAAAATCCCTGGTAGCCATTGTTTGAGATTTTTTTGTTGGAGAAAGAGAGGATGTCTAAAAGTACTTGTGATATAAGACATGCAATTAGGGTTGACCCTTTATTGCTCAAAAAACTAGTCAAATAAGTTGCATATTGTGTGAAATTTGTATTTGTTTAATCTGCACATTTGCAATCATATGATACAATTGTTTTATCTCTGCAAATATGATTGTATGTTCATAAAATCAGAAAAGACAAGTATTCTGATGCATACACTTTCATAAACTTTTCTTTTGGTCATTGAACTCACTACTAATGTTTTGAATATATCATCTTTTTGTAAGGTTTGCTTTAATGTTTTTTACATATTTAAATAATTTGGAATAATATGCATTGAAATGTTTAAAGTAGAGATTTGAGCTTCTGTGCCTTGATTTTAGGATGACCATATATATATATATATATATATACACTTTTGTAGTTGTTTGGTCTAAAATGCGGATGCAAATTAGAGTTCCATTTACTATCAACCCGGGTAAGTAAACTTCAAAGCTCATCCAATATATATGGACTTAGAGACAACTAAACTAAACTAGGTTAAGAAATGCCAAAGCTCCCTTACAAGAGGTCTTTCATTGGGATCTCCAACACCTATTCAGTCATTTAAAAAAATGAAATCTAAAGACATTACGACAAGTATAAGAAATATTAAAGCTCCCTTACAGGAGATTGTCCATTAATATTTCTAACATCTTAATCAATTAACTAAGAAATGAAGGCATTTAAACATAATTCAAATTGATTATAGGAGATATTAAAGCTCTCTTACAAGAGACTATTCATTTATATTTCCAACATCAAGATATTTAAACTAATGAAATTAAAAACGTAAATGAAAGAAATATTACTATACCAAAACAAGTATGCAAGTGAGGCAATGGGGGCCCTCCATAGCTCCACAAGCACACTTAGAAAGAAGTCAAATGTAGAAGAAAATCCAATCCGCTTTATTTATCGTCAATTGCAAATTGCAATTACAAGCTCCAAGTTCTACATTCCAAGAGGTCTCAAACTCTACATCACAATGACTCTAAAATCTAAAATTACAAATGAAGAACTAAGTTTCTAAATTCTAAAAGTTAAGATTACAAAATGAATATTACAAATGAAGAAGGTAACACTCCTATTTATACAAAAGCTATGATAACAAACTCATAAATGTAGACCCACTATTCCCTCATTTGACCCACATATTACTTAACCAATGGTGACACATAACCATATCCTCCATGATCTCCTCCATGAGGTCCATGATCTTCTACATGAGGTCCATGATCTTCTCAAATTCGAATTTGAACATACAGTGCCACATAAAGATGCCTTGGAAGCTTCCTTTGTACCTACACATGTCAACAAACTCATTCTAATTGTTAGGTATAAGTATATGGAGATTATTTTCTAAAGTTTAACCATAAATTCTCTTAAAATACTAAGAACTAATAATGTTTTGGAAAACACAAAGGTAACCCATATAATGATGAAAGTGAAGCTGATGTGGTGACATGGTGGTGGAATAGAGGTGAGAAAATGTGTGAATGGAGTGAAAATGGATGTATTTTAAGGATAATTCCTAGGCCCAACATACCCCCAAACTGAAGATATTGCATGTCCTCATGAAATCTATTACATTACTTTTGATACTTGAGCTTTGGCTTAGACTATGCATGATATCATTTGCTTAACTTTTGCAAAGTGTGTTTGTTGAATTACAACTTGGTTGGTTGTTGTGTTTCAACTGTATTTTGTTTGTTGCATTCAAATTCAATGTATGATATTTGCATAATGATCATGTGATCTTTATTGCAAAATATTTCATTGGAATGCATCATGGTTGGTTCTTGTGTAAGAACCATCATTGTGTTGGAATTCAATTATCTTTTAAATACTTTTTACAAAGCCATTTTAATGCTCATGATGATGTAATAGTAAATATATTTTGAAAGTATGTGGGTTTTAGAATGTGATATATGAATATGGAAAAATATAAAGATGGCAAAGTATGAATGTAAATGTATCCCTCCCCCAAACTGATGGTTTCGCCAATTTTATGAAATGAGGAAAGGAAGTTTTTCCAAAAAATATCATTCTAGCTTTCAAGGAATTAAATGGTTAAAAGTTAGAAAATATCATACCTCAACTTATCCTTTCAAAAATGGACGAGAGTTGTGCATGTGTGACTACAAAATTCTGATAATAGTCTTCTTCACTTGGCTATGAAAATGGTGGATGAAGTTGAAAAAGTGAATCTTTTATTGTTGCTGCAACTGCTACTAGATCTTTTGCTGAATGTTCGGAATTTGCTGCTGAATGCGGCTGAAAATGTATAAGGCTTGGAAGGTATATAAAATTTAGAATTTACACTTCCCCCCGAGCCATATTTATTGACTTGTCCTCAAGTCATTTACATCAAAAATTGAAAAATAATGAAAATAAATCTGCTTCCTCTACTACAAAATGATTGGTCTTCAAGTCTTCAACGCTCATTGGCACAATTCTTGTCATGTGAATAAATGTTTTGGTGTCGAACATAACAATAATTTATTAACTTAATGGCCATTAATGCATGCCACTAGTCAACACGAGATCTCCCATCTTTGATTTGGATGAGAGTCAAGGTCCCCTTAACACATCTTTCTATGTAAGAATGAATTTGGTGTTGTCGAATACTTAGAAGATCCGATGAACAAGGGACATTGATGTATTCCCTTTGTTTATCAACATGATAGTTTTCCTTAAGGCATGCAAGCTTCAAGGTTTTAGATTCAAGGAGTATGGACTCAATGGCATATGGAAGGAAGGTTTTATTTGCAAATGTAGGAAAAATGAAACTGACAATGAATATGTAAAGTGGAACAAAAAGCTTGTAAATGAGCTTCGGTGGTCTTATTGTTGGGTTAACATTGATGAAAATGTAATCAAGTGTGTGTGGATTGTGAGAAATGGATACTAATTCTTGCTTGGAAAAAGTGAATTATGGCATGCAAAATCTCAAAAATACTAAATCTATTCATTACTTCTGGAATTTCTACTGAAATAGCTGAGTTTAATCAGTGTTGACCAACCACCTATAGACATTGTATTCAAGTGTGGATAGGTATTTCACCGTCCTTGTACATTTAGGAACAACCCCCATTTCTTCGAATTTTCTAATCTGTCAAGCAACATATCAAACCTTTAAACCCATACAAGAAGTTAAAAGAACTTGTAATTTCCTGGAAATGTCGTTTTTATGATCATGGTCTTGTTCTTTTGAATTTCTCATGAAAATAGTATTTTGAAGAGTAATTGTCATCACAATTTAATCTCCTTAATGATTAGTTGATCATCTAAAACCTACTAAAAAACTTGGCCTAAAGAACATAAGTTTGTTCAAGAAGAGATGGCCATTCCCTGCCTGATTCTTATGCAAAAATTGTATGCCAAAATGAAATAGATTATGGAATATCAAAAGCATACTTTAGTCTAATTCATGATGTTAATGCAATCTATTTTTAATAAAAACAATAACCATAATAAATAAATCAACTTCTTGTTTGTGTTCGATGACTCATGGAATGTGCATGTAAAAGCTTGGCATTTTTTTTTTGTGGTGTCAAGAATCTCAACATGCCTAATTCACCAATAGATGGTGGAATAAGTCCTTTCACTAATTTTCTTGAAAGATTTTTGCTGAAATAACACAAATAACTCGTTCAAGTAGAATTCTAGTGAACATAGTCAATCCAAGTTGGAATGTTTTGTGCAGAAGGAAAAGGTCTTCCAAAGAGGAATTCCCAACTCATAAGATAACAAGACTTTCCATACTTTGCATAAGTTTTTAATGTCACAACCTTTAGACCTTAATGACACAAATTTCTAATTTAATCTGCACCGAATATACAAAATCCAAGCAGTGGTGGTAAAAGGTGTAGGTACAACCCTTATTCAGAGGTATGAGAACACGGAATCCTTATTTGCACTAAAAATCGAACCTTAAAATTTCTGTCGTATTCATATGTCTATGAGGAGAATTTTACAAGCCTCAAAGAGATATTTATACTTGTTCGTCATAGCAGTTTTCCAGAAACACATAGCAATCTTGACACATCATTTTAAAATTCAATTTCTAGCCAATAAAAATGAATTTCTAAAAAATAAAACGTTGGTTTTTCTTAGAACATGGGTATTTGTAAAACCTAAAAATGTTTTGCGCCAATTTGTAATCGATCGAGAGATATGTGAGGTTCTATGGAGCCTTATTTGGCAACCTACATGTTGAAAAAGAACGGTTTTTAATTCATGCAAAGACTGTCCTGCAAAAAGTGGTATGAGAGTGAGGATGATGTAGAATGATAATCTTATGCCCAAGTCAATTTTTTAGCAAATGGATTTCTTTGGGTCACACTCTAAACATAAATAGGAAAACTGGGATGCAAATATGGAATTCTGAGTAGCGGGTTGTAAATATGAATAGCATTGGAATTCTTGTGAGTTCCATAACATTACCTCAAAAGCTTTTGTGTGCCATAAGGTGTTTCCCAGAGAAAATATTCAATAATTATGTGCATTGTTTCAGATTGACAATTTTACACATAGCAAGTTGGCTTGCAGTTCCTAGTGTTGTTCAAAATTAGCAGTCAACAGTTCCATGAATTTCTAGTTGAAATTTGGTGATATTCATTGGCATTCTAGCAACACATGCGTATTATTTTTATGTACAGAAAAATGAAAGAAACTTTGTTGCTTTCTATTTAATTAGATTTTGTCCTTTTGTATGGGAGAGTGTAAATTGTGCATCGCTTTAACAAATGTAACCCTCTGCGGGATTTGATGAAAGCATATGACTGCAGAAGATAGCAAAGTAGTACAAAGCTCTTATCGCTTATATAGAATCATTTTTATTGTGGTTAAGTCAACTTTATGATTATAAATATAGATTTCTAAGGAGGATACAAGCAATATGAAAGAAAGTGCCATCACCAACTTCGACCTTTGGAGTTTTGGTGTTTGGAATCGATTTGCAGTAGTCCCACCAGTTTTCAAATCTCTGGAGGCATCACCCATATGCCTGCAGTGTAGGAGGATACAAGCAATATGAAAATAAGTCCCATCACCAACTCTGGCCTCTTGAGTTTTGGTGTTTGGAATTGATTTGCAGTAGTCCTACCAGTGTTTGTGCTATAATGTTGCCATTACATTGTATTGTATGTAAACCCGTTCACATGCTTTCAATACCATCAGTATTGCAAATGCTATAAACAAAATGTCTTGTGATTGCATATCTGAATATACTTTTGGTGCTACATTCTAAAATTATACAAAATATTTATAGTTTTCATTTAAAGGAAATTCAAATGTACACGAGATTGTAGCTTTGAAACATAGAAATCTTAGTATTTAGTTCCTTACACAGGCTGAAAGGAAAAGGAAAACATGTCTCCTATACACTAATTGTCTAGTAAAAGACAAACAAAATGGGGACAGTTATGCATAAATGCTATTGGGGATCGGTTGACTGCAGGGTTCAACTATACAGGATAATTACAAAGAATAATAGAATTTTTTTTACATGGCAAGAAACATCTTTTTTTAAACCTTGAATTTTAATTAGCTTGGATCATAATAAGATTTGTACTAAGATTTTACTTAAGCGTTATGTTGTATTTAGATGGTTGATTTACCTAATATTCCTCTGTTCCATACACCATTGTCTGTTGCCTGAATATTAACATTTCTAGGAAGATTACTGTCAAAGCAAGCAATTCTTCATTAAAAAAAGAAAAAAAAACATAAGATATACCTTGACCTATAATGTCAGCTTCAAATTATAGGTAACTTTATGTATCTTCTGTGAAAGTCATGAAGATCCCAAGGATTACAAAAAGTAGAATTGGAAGCAAATAATTCAATGTGGAGGTAGAAAATTTTTAAGTTCTAGAAGAGCATCGAGAGATGAGATGTATATGTTTGGTTATAGGAAAATATTGTTTTCTCATTTAGGACAACTCAATTTGTCTAGTGTCCAATCTCCTTCAATATATTTTGTTCATGGTTGGAACTATCATGCATATTAAAGGATAAAATAATAAAGTAACTTATTAATGTCGGACATGTGTTAAGCCCCTTTCTCCAAACGGCCAAACACCTTTACCTCCCACCATCCCACATAGGAACTCTACAGTTCTTAACTTGCTCAGTGCTTGATTGAAAATCTTTAAAATATTAAATGAGTGAAGATAAAATAATTGAATGGTGCAACAAGGGGCCATGATACCTAATTACAGGATTATCCTTATATACAGTGACCTCTATATCTCAATTATTTCTAAACATATCAAGTAATGTTGGGTTAATATCAGTTGATAGCATCTAGCAATTGACTTTGGCTCTGCTATGCAGCTTAAAATAAACTTTGTAATACGGACTTCATTTGTGGATGTTTGGTTCGTTGTTGCCAGAGGCCTAGAGCAAAGCAAGGGTAGTCCTTACAAAAGAATTCTGGAAGTGAAGTGTTCCTTGGAGTGTTTTCCTAGAATCCTGTAGAAGAGTGGTCCCAGAGTTTTCTATTGCCTTTGATGAGGAGGGTTGGGATTGTGGGAATGTAATTGGATGACATCCTTATCAAATTCTTAATAAACTAGCAGGGTAGATTATTAGTACACTTTTGAACCTTCCACTTGTTGGCAAGGAATTAGCCAACTACCCAATAACATTAACAACCTTGAATCCATTGATCTAATCCCTTGAATTCTTCATGAGATAACCTCTTGAATTCTTCATTTATTTAAACATCTGGTGTTGACATAGAATTTTAGTGCACACAAAACTATTATTTTGTATATTATTATTACACACAATATCACATGAAGTTAGGTTGTAAGATATATTAGCTTAGCTAGAAAATCTAGCTAGTGAAGAAAAAATCTCAACCACACACTAATCTAAGAGCTATCTTAGTTAGAACAAACTTCTTAAATACAACTAATTAACAATCTTCTAAATAATTCAAACTACTTACATAGATATTACAATACATATGATGAGGAATATCAAACATTAAGCACAAAGACAAGTAGGAGTTTGGCTTGTATATATAAATTAACATCCAAATCATAAGATACATTGGTTGTCCGTAGATATGAGGAATTCCTTCTAATGCATCCATTGTTAGTCTCTTTAGTACACATGCATGATATAAATAACCTCTGTGGAGTCAACAAGGAGATAGCTTATTTGGGCATTGATTAACTTCAAATTTTTTATTTATATTTATGTTTATTTATTTATTTAATAAATTTTTAAAAAAAGGCATAATATCTAGCCAATATAAAGAAATGATAAATATGTACAACTTATTATATATAATAAAGATCCACAAAACTAAAATATCATTTTTTACAATATCTATATATACTTTAAATTTGGTAATACATATGGCATATGACATACATATCAACAAATGTGTTCCTCGTACCATTTTTCCAATTTAAAAAACCTATGGACCTCCATTTCTATTTACCCCTTTTAAGACAATTTCTAGTTTATTTTATTCACAGAAAGCTTCATCACCCACGTTTGCTATTTCACTCTTGAAATCCATCACCATCAAGGAAAAGTGGGTGCTCCTTTTTCTCCTACGAACCTATATTCTACACTAAAGTCGAGATACAGGTTGTATATATCTAACGGGATACACTTTCCAAACATTGAAACACATTGTCACATGACTAAATACCTATAAATTGGTTTGGTTTTATGGTGAAGAAAGTATCTCTGCAAGAAAAAAGTAAAAACCCATTTTGAAGGGAGCAACTCAACTCCTGCAACTCTTGCACTTACTACAAGATTGGAAGCTCCCACACATGTTATGTTCCCTTTCTCCACTTCCTACCCTAACTCTACCTCATTGCCTAAGCATTGCACTGTGAGTAACACAACAATTCACCCTGCAAATCAAACAACTACTGCTGCAAAATTAGGCTCCAATACATCGAAACAAAATACCAACAAAACCCAATCAAGTGCCTCTCATACAAGAACATGTGCTCAAGGCTAATACCAATATGCTAGAGGCCTGAGCATGCCCACACTACCACCAGAGACATACACACCCCTCAGTCAGATCTCTAGACCTATGAGGTCCTGTCAAAACAAGGACCCCTTGTTGCACCCAAACTTGCTCATGTATACCACTCCACACACTAATAGGCTCGACGCCAACACCATTAAACAAAACCAAGATTAAATTAAAACCCCATAAATCATCAGAAGTCCCATCTAATAATTGAAAGGGCCAATTCTCGTGCTCGATTAGCCATAAATTTAGGATTGAGAAACTGAAGAAGTTCCTAGACTCCACAAGGACTAACACAAAGTCCACATCAACAATTTTCATCCCATGAGTTCAGCTTGGTGGGGTAAAGAGCTTCCCCATACCCCACTATCTGAACCCCTCACAACACAAACATAAGATCCAACCTCCAGTTTCCCCCACCATGCCCAAAATGAAAATACCACTGTAATTTACATAAAGAGCCACGACTCCTAGGTACATAGATTGAAGCTTAAAACAACAATAAATTCATAGAAGTACCAACCATAGAGAATCAAATTTTACATACCTTCCTCTAGTCTCAAAGCTTTAGTAACACCTCCAGTTGTCTCTCCAGCATATAGAAAACCACCAAGAGCACTTAGTTCCTCACCATCTAGTGTAGTAAAACCATAATGCTACTATTTAAACTAGTGTCCTAAGCTCTACTCGTGCTAGGGAAACTGGACCACCACGAATACCCTCTCAAGCTGCTAAAGAAGATAATTTTCCTCAGAATAACTCCTCACTAAACCAAAACTAGCCAAACTTTCCTTCTATCTTGATAGTCTCCCAAATCAAGTCTACAAGGCCAATACCATTGGTTCCATGCTTCAATATATGTCGTTGCCACCACCTCCATTTTTCTACTATGAGTATTAACATTGCTCACTTGCCTTACCATAAACTCACACAATCCTGCATGGTTGAGGGATGTAACACCACCCATTTTTAATTGTCATTGAGGTTAGTGAGATGATCCATCACCTCATCGGAGAACTTTGTATCATACTTTTAACTTTGAGAAAAATATTTAAATTAATTTTAATTTCCTTTTCTCGTTACATCTATGGTTATTTATTTATTTTTAAATTTAAATATAGTTTTATTGAACTCAAACCATTATCTTCTTTAAATATATTTATTTATTTATTTTCATGATTCATGTAAAAATAAATTCTTCTTTTTATATAAGTTTTAATTGCTGAGGAATTGTTATTAATGCATTGCGTATTAGTGTCATGGTTTCTTTCCATAACAAAGTGGTGATCTAATAGATAGTATAAATTATGCACAAGTTACATATGTTGTTCCTTTCCATAACAAAGTGGTGATCTAATAGATCGTATAAATTATGCACACATTACATATGTTTTCATACTATAACAGACTCAATTTGTCTTCAAATAGGGTAAGGATGTTGTTTAAACATGTATTTCGCACCATTAATCTGATTATATGGTGATATTTATAGAGTTTAATTAATTATTATTTTATTGAAACGTAACTATTAAAATTTTCTCAAATTTTCTCCACTCTTTATATATACATAGAGAGTGTATCAATACTATTAGGGGGATTTTAAATGACCTAAAGCATGTACTCATGGTGTCTTTCATTACCAAGAATTTAATATGATATGTAATGTTCTTTTGTGGTATTATATAGGGTGTACAAAGTTATTTAGTCTTCAAAAAGAATATTGATATGCTTTAAATATGGATTATTGTAGGTTAATGCTAATCTTTCATGATATATTAGTAGTAACTTTTAAATAATAATAATCAAATTTGCTGGAGTGATGATTTAAAATAATTTTATAACTAATTTGAATATGGTATAAAATATGAAATGTTGGAAATAAATTTAGTTTTTAAGAATATGTTTATATAGGTACAATATATAGAACTTGAGATTTTCTAAGACTTGCATGTTAGTTTTTTTCGAAATATAACACATATATTATTTTTAGACATGTATAGAGAACACTTTATTCTTGTGAGACTTTCAAAATTTTTAATGTTAATATCGTATTTTTTCTAAATTTTTATGAAATTCATCATCGCCTTGAAATTCTTAGTCTAAGTGTTAATGTTAGTGGATGCTTTTAGGGTTTTAACATAACTAAGTGTTCATTTTAAAATTGCAGATTTCAATTTATCTATAAAAGAAATAAAAGACAGTTCAAAATTGTGATATATGCTAAGATAAAAATGAATAAATAAACAATATTATTTTAAAAAATCACATATTTGAAATTTGCAAAATTGGATCTATGATTGTGTAGTTTCAATGGCAATGCATTTGTGTTAAAGATAATGGGAGAATGGAGATATTCAAAGGAATACAAGTCAGATGTGTATTCATGATATATATCAAGAACAATGTAAATTCATTTTAACTTTGGATCTATTATTCCATGAGAGGCATGAAATTGCTTAAGTACAAACATTTTTCTCAAATTTTGGATTCTAAAAATATGTTTGCATCTCGGCAAATATCATCCCTATCAAAATATGATCTACTTTGATACAGCCAAAATGAATGCTTAATGCATATGCTATGTAACTTTTTATTTTAATAAAAAGTTCGTTTTTTTCTTTGGAAAAAATAAAAAACATTATAATTTGAAGTGGTCGATGGTGATCAAAATGCAAATCTATAGTCCTACCTTGAAAGAGATTAATAAGTGGTTACTTTAATTTATTATTATTATTTTATTTAAAAATATTTTTGTAAATTTTCCATCAGATTCCCTTCCTCTTTATAGCGAGAGCCATTTTTTTTTGTAAATTGGGAGTTACTATTCACATTAAAAGCAGAAAAATATAGTTACAAAATGGCCATCGAGGCAGCTGTCCAAAGACTAGAAAAATGCTAGATCAATCCCACCCCAGGGAAAAAGGAAATAGGGGAAGAGGAGCTATGTGGGGAGACTAATAGCAAGGGAAAAATTCCAACTATGAGCACTTAGGCTTGATGCAACAAAGTCTTTGATGAGTAGGCCAAAACAAGATAGAAACAGAAAATTAAAAACTTGGAGGAGCCGACATATCATCATCATCATTGGAAAATTCATATATATTGATCAGTCGTTCAAGCGTACCATTGGCTCCTGGTGATATCCCTGAAGTGATGAGCAGCATTTTTGGCTTGAATCTCTGCCCTGGTAATAGGGTGATGGGAGGGGTTCTCCCACTGGGCAGTACGGCTGCGACGAATAGGAGGAGGGTGAGGATGCCTCCGACGAGGGGCCATGACAGGGTGCTTAAGGTCAAAGGGAATGAGGGCGATTCGCAAACTAAGCACCTGAATGTGAAGGCTGCAGAACCTCTGCTAAGAGGTTTTGTAGGAGAACAGGGCTGGGAAGAGGGTGATCAGATGGTAGCGAAACTCGGTAGTGAAATGAGGAAAAAGAGTCGGGTGGGGGGTATTTTATGGATAAATTTGAGTGCGGGCTAGCAACGGGCAGGAAGTGAAGACGCATGCCGATTGACTTAATGAGATTAGGTGGAGAATAATTATAGGGCAGGGGAACGAGCCAAGGAGATCTGATCCAGGATCGACCTGTGCTCAGAGAACGTGATAAATCTTCAAATGAGTACTCTGTCATAATGGATAGGCTAATTAGGTGGCTGCGATGTGATGGTTGCCTTATGTAGGTCATTGATATTGATTATGGTACAAGGATTCCACTCCTGAGACATGAGCCAATTCTGAGTTGTTACCCCCTAATTGGCCAGGTAGTGGACCATGAAGTTGGCCTTTCGTCTGACCGCTTGAAACAAAACCCCTTTTGCTTCTTTTATGTTGTCATTAATTCGGTAAAGAATATGGTTGAGATGCCATCCAACAGAGGCTTTAGCCATGCTTTGGCCTTGTTGCAGTTTTTGGCAAGCTTGGGTAGCAACATTGGAGTCTCCCTCGACCAGAAGGGGCCCATAGTTGTTTTTCTTGGCAATGACAAGACCCCTGGCCAATGCTTGGAGCTCAGCTACATTGTTGGTGGTATGGCCTAAATTACCATAGTAAATCCACAAGATGGATCCCAGAGAATTGCGAAAAACACCTCCAAACCCTGCTAAGCCAGGGTTGTTTTTGGACGCCCCATCATAATTTAGCTTGAGGAAAGGTTGTTCAGGAGTATGCCAGATAGTCAAATACGAGGGATTGATTGAAACAGATTGGGAAGAAGAAGCATTGCCAGTGATGGGAAGATCAAGAAGATTAAGGATCCTACATTCAGCTATGGTTGGAGGGTGGGAGGAGTCCAGAAGCTTAGCAATGGAAGCAAATTCTCACATCGTTGTCTTGATGTTGTGAATGATCTGCTCCTCCTTGGAGGCTGCATTCCTGAAATTTCGAGAATTGCGCTCCTTCCAGAGCCCAACAAATAATGCCCAGAAGAAGGTTCCAAGCCAGATTGGTAAGTGGTTGGCTAGAGAAGGCTGGGTGCCAATTTCCCCGAGTGTTGTGAATGGAATCAAGGGAGCGGTCAGAGATCTCAAAGACTAACAGGAACCAGGACCAAATGATGGAAGCAAAATGGTAGGTGTTGAGGAGGTGGTTGGTCGTTTCAGAGTCAGAGAGGCAAAGACTACAAACAGAGGGTCCATTGAAACCTTTCTTTTGAAGATTGTCCCAAGTTATAATTTTCCTGTGTGTGCTCAGCCAAAGAAAGAGACTAATCTTCGACTAATGATTCCTACTCCATAGTTTTTTCCATTTGTTGTCTACTTGAGTAGAGGTCGGATTTTTCAATAGGTTGTAAGCTTCTTTGATGTTGAAAGTTCCTTCCGGTTTGGAACCCCATCTCAAAATGTCTAGATCGTCCATCCTTTGAATATGCCTGTTGATGAGCTCCTTATTAAGGAATTTATAGGCTGATGGAGATGGATTGGAAGATAGTCTGTGAGGTTCTTCCAGTCCCTCCAATTAGAAGTTTCAGTATTTTTCCAATAATCTTTTACTTTTCTTTTATTTTTCTCATCTAGGTATTCTTTAACAGGCTTATAAATCTCTTTTTCCAGGCTAGGGCATTGCTCCCACGTATCCTCCCAGAATAAAGCATGCTGACCATTGCCAATCTCCCAGAAACTATGCTTTTGAATCAGCGATCCTTTTTCCCAGGTCTTATTCCACATTGGAGACCCTTTAAGATTGCCTGAGAGCCATAAGAGAGAGGCTGAAGGAGTCATGGGGGCATATTTGGCCTTCCATAGCATGGCCCAATTGGTGGTAGGATTTGTAAGCCATCGCCACCAAGTATTAGCAACCATAGCCCTACCAAGGAGATTAGGGTCTCAAAGGCCAAGACCACCATCATGCTTGGGAGAGCACACTTTGTTCCAGGCCACCAAATCCCACTTGCCATTGATGGCTTTGCCTATCTAAAGGAAGTCCCTTTGGATGGTTTTGATCTAGCTTGAGATAGACTTGGGAGCCGCAATAGCCGAGGAAAGGTAAAGGGGCATGGCTTGAAGGACATAACAGACAAGGATTAATCTTCCCACTAGATTGAGTGCCCTGAAAGTCCAATTAGAAATTTTCTTCTTGTGCTTGGAGATAAGAGGTTCCCAGTTCGAACAGGCAAGAGGTTTATTAGTGAGGGGAACACCAAGATATTTAGAAGGAAAGAGACTTTTCTAGAAACCCAAGATTCGAGCACTATGATTTTGAATATCTATTGGGGTGTTGAGGAAGAAGATTTTTGATTTAGCCTTATTCACATCCAAACCAGAGGCAAGGGAGAATTCGTTTAGGATTCTTTTGAAATCAAGGGCTTCCTTAACCGAGGGTCATCCCATGAGGAGGGTATCATCCACGAATTGTTGGTGGGTTGAGGGGGGGATCTGGGGATATAGCTGGAGACTTGAGATGAGACTGCTCGTCGAGGCTGCTGAGATAGATCTACCTAACCCCTCCGCCAAAATAATAAATAATAAAGGAGAAAGAGGATAACCTTGTCTAATGCCTCTCAAGGGATTGATGATCGAGGTGGGAGATCCATTAAGCAGGATTGAGAAGAAGGCACCAGAAACCAAGGCCATGATCCAAGTGATGATCTCTTTGTTGAACCCAAAAGCAGCTAGTGTGTGTTGCATATAATTCTAATTGATCTTGTCAAAGGCTTTAGACATATCCAGCTGGATCAACATCCCTGGTTTTCCTTGGTCTTTCAGTGTGTGAATTATTTCCTGAGATAGAATGATGTTGTCCATGATTTTCCTACCTTCCACATATCATGTTTGGTTTGCAAAAATCAGGAGTGGAAAAAGAGGCTCTAACGATTGGCCAGAATTTTGGACATGATCTTGTAGATCACATTTGCAGAGGGCGATGGGTCGAAACTGATTTGGGGAGTCTGCCCTTTCTGATTTAGGAATGAGAGCAAGGAAATTGGCGTTGAGAGAGGGAAATATAGATTTCTTCATTCTTGATTCCTCCACTAGGTCATGTATTGCGTCCTTGATTATGTTCCAGCATGCTTTATAGAAATCTATGGTGAAGCCATCAAGTCCTGGGGCTTTTCCATTTGGAATTGTTTGAACTGCTTCTTCCAACTCCTCCATGGTTATCTATTTTAATAGAATCTGATTGTGTTCTTTGGTTAAGATAGACAGGATATGATTGGTTATTTTCCTTATGTGATCGTCATTGTGGTGGTTACTTTCAGTTAGGATGCTTAAGAAATGCCAATGGAGTTCTTCCTCAATCTACTGATGAGTATCAAGCATTTGCCCCTGCTCGTTCTTGATGTTGAGGATCCTATTAATTTTCTAGTGCTGGATCATAGATTTGTGGAAGAAAGAAGTATTTCTCTCCCCCTCTTTGAGCCGTTGGATCCTAGATTTCTGTCGCCAAAGGATATCTTCCTGAGTTTCTCTTATCTCCCAATATTTCTAAAGTTCCATTTCTATTTGCTTTGCTTCCTATGTTAACCTGTTATGGATGATTGTTTGTTGAAGAGATTTCATTTTTTACTCTATAATATTTTTCTCCGAGGTAGTATCTCTGAAGGTTTCTTGGTTCCATTTTTTTAATTCTTGCTTGATGAACTTAAGTTTTTGATGGAATCCTTTCAACTTGCTTCCTTGAGGGGGAAAATCTTTGGTCCACCATTCTTTGATTTTGTCTTGGAAATCCGAGTGGGAAAACTAGAAAGCTTCAAACCTGAAGGGGGCATTTTTTGGTTTTAAAGAGATCTGGAAGGTAAGGACAATCGGCCAATGATCAGAACTCTCTTGCGGAGCGATGATGACCTCTGTTTCTATAGATGAAAGGAAAATGTCTTTAGAGAAAAGAAATCAATCCAGTCTAAGAGAAATTTGATGCTCTCCCCTTCTCCTATTGTTCCAAGTGTGGATGCCATTTTTGGTAGGGGTATCTATGAAGTTCAGGTCATCAATCATACCTTGGAAAGCTTGGGAGTCCAAATCAAGATGATGGAGACCTCCCCTTTTCTCATCCAGATTTAGGATCGTGTTGAAGTCTCCCGCCAGAATCTGGAACTTATAATCAATAGGTTGGAGATAGATTTTTAGATGATTGAGCTAGGCCAGCCTTTCTTTGACCAAATGAGGCCCATAGACATTTGTAATACATATTTTCTCTTTGGTGCCTATGACCTGAAGGATGGTTGTTAGGGCATGCCTTGAAGGAAATGAGTCAATCAAATGAAACCTGGAGTCTTTCCAGAAAATGGTTATGCCTCTAGCCATGACCCGAGCATCCATGTCTAAATGGTTGTACTGTTTTCTAAAACATGTCTGCTATATGTTCATCATTTCAGACACGTCACTTTTGGTTTCTTGCAACAGAAGAATGTATGTTTTCCCTGAGATTATTTTGGATTTAAGAATCCTTTTTTTGAAGGGCTATTGAGTCCTCTTATATTCCAAGATATGCAATTCATGATAAAATGTCGGGGATGAGAGATAGAACCTTTACCTTGCCCGCATTGATGAGGCTCAATCCTAGCTTAGCCAAATGTTGACCTTCCATTTTTCAGCCTCTTCTTTTAGGTTTGCCTTTGGTGACTTGATTATTGGCCTTGAGATTTGCTTTGATTCCGGCAACTGGTTGCTTCCCCCCCTGGTTTGATGCTCTCTTTGTTTTTGGAAATTCTGTTGCAGGATGTATGCTTCTTCTATACGTTTGAGGTGGTCTTCTAGAATACCCTCAAATCCTTTTGAGATCCATTCTTTTGAAAGTTTCTACAGATCCATTCCCATCAGAATTTCCTCTATTACTTTTTCCTATGAGGTGGGAAGCTTTTGTGTGCAGTCCATTTCTGTTTCTTTCTGAGTTGCCTATTCAGTTGTGGATGGGTTCGTGGTGTTTTCCATTTCCGTGTCCATTTCCTTGTGCTGATTTGGAATTTGTTCTATGTAGTTGCTCGCTTGGCCATTCTCTACTGTTGTTGATGAGAGGATTTCGTATCTGTTGTGTGTCGCCTGCCTGGGGGCCTCCTTTCCCGTAGTGTTCCTTCTAGCTTGCTTATTTTTGTGAGTAACTTTGATAAATCCTTGTTCACCTTTAGCCCTGGTTGGGTCGTCTTTTGGAGGTGGTTTATTCTGTGGGAAATCTCGTAAAAGATGGTTGTGCTCATGGCATTTCCGACATCTAAATGGGATATTTTCATAATCCACTGGTTGGGTCCATATTTCGTCCCTAAAGTTCAAGCTAATAGCTTTGAGAAAAGCTCCTGAAACATCCATATAGGCACATATACGAGCATATGAGATGTAGTGTCCATTTCTTATGCCTTCTGACATTTTGATGTATTCTCCCAATCCGTTTCCAATGGCTTGAAACACCAAAGGTGCCCAGTGGTCTATAGGGAGAGAATATAGTCGGATCCATACTGGGACCCTAGTGAAGTCTTCTTGTTCCAGCATGAAGTTCTCCTTCCACAATCTCATGTATAGACCAGCGGAGTTGAACAAATATGGCCCTCCTTCGAAGATGCGATCTTTGTCCTCCGCAAGAGCGAAAACAACTGTAAAGAAGCCCTTCAATCCAAGCTGTAGTTCTATTACCCCTTCAGGGTTCCATTTGGCCTATATCCATCCTTTTAAAGCTCTTTTAGAGGGCCAGATTCCCATTAACTTACATATAACCACATGTTCCTTCATGTAATCTCTGTAAAATTCTATGTCAGGTTCTTGTATGATTATTTCTAGAATTTTTGCTGTCTTTGGATGGCAGGCCTTTGCCAATTGAAACTTATCCTGAGCTGTATTTGTGGCACTCGATTTAGGGCTGTCAGGGTTTTTTGACAGGGTTGAGGCGCAAGCCATAACCCCTAACTTCTATGTGCCCCCAGTGTCAGATCCTTCTTATTGAGGGGCTGTGACAGCTTTGTCGTTTTCATGATGAGGGGAGCAAGGGCAGAGTTCTTGTTCCGAACGAGGAATAGCCGATGAAGAGGTAAGACAAGTGAAAAAAGGATATGTTAGGTGCATGTGAGGAGCCCACCACATGCTGTTTGAAGGAAGGCCCCACTTGAAATACTGTCTGCTCCATGACAGGCCCGCTCAGCGAGCATCCTGGGGAGTGTGGTGGGAAGCCAACTGCAAAGGCAAAGCCCGCAGAAGCCCACAGCGAAAACAAAGGATCTCAAAATTAGGTCATGCTCTAGAGTTGCAGAGAATGTTGATTTTTTCTCTACAGCACTTTTGAATCAATGAGAGACATTTTTTAAATAACATAAAATATGCATAATATTTTTCATTATCAAAAATATAATATGGTATGCAATAGTCTTTCTTGCATTATATAGAGTGAGAAAAGTTATTTTGTCCTAAAAAGAGTATTGATGTACTTTAAATATGAGTGATTGTAAGTTAATGCTCATCTTTCATGACACATGAGTAGAAATCCATATAGAATAAACATAATTAATTTATTTAAAATAATAGAATAAAATAATTTTATAGCTAATTTGAATATGGTCTAAGAATATGAAAATATATAAATATAAATGAGAGAAACATGAAGAAAATACACGTGGAAGAGAAAGAGTTGAACAAAGTAAGGAGAATGGGTAGAATAATATATATATGATATATATATATATATATATATACATATATATATGATTTTTTCTTCACATGTAACTCACTTTTGTTTAGGTTGAAATCATTTTGTTTATTTGGTAAAAGAAGAAATCAAACCATAATAAGATGTTATCACTGCAAATTAATCTTAATAGCACTAGAAATTAAACTTAAATGTATAGAAAAAATAAGTAATTATATAATACTTTATACTATATTTTAAATAGTTTTCTGTTGTATTAAATCTAGAGGTATGATTCAAAATAAATAGTTTTTTGTCCTATTATATAGGATGCAAAAAGTTATTTTTGTTTTCAAAGGAGCATTGATGTACCTATATTCTACACTAAAGTGGAGACACAGGTTGTATATGTGTAACGGGATACACGGAGGACATATCGACGCAATGGTTATGAATGATCGGGGCAATGAGATTGGGGATAGTTTCGCACACTCCTGAAAAAGAAGGTTTGGGGAAACATTGTATATATTCCTACGAAACTATATTTTACAGTAAGGTGGAGATACACATTGTATATGTGTAACGGGATACACGGAGGAGATATCCACGGAATGGTTATGATTGATCGGAGACAATGAGATTGGGGATAGTTTCGCAGTTTCCTGAAAAAGTAGGGTAGAACCAGAAAGGCGCTGATATTCATTTTTTTATATGTACTCTTCAGATTCTTCTCTTCTAGACTATTCAGATTCTTCTCTTCTAGACTATTCAGTTTTTTTTTTTATATACCCTGTGACCAGAGGTGTATGTTGCGCAGATTTATTTGCTACAGTAACTGCGTGCAAATTCGAAGAAGAAGAAGCAACAGATTGATTGCGATGGATGGAGCATTCGAAATGAAAAGAAAGATGTTTGATCTTAGCGAGGAGGAGTTGGCCAAATTGAAGGTTATTTTGCCCCTCCACCATTCCGATCTGCGAGTTGGTGAGAAGCAATGCTGCTCGATTTGCATACAAAAAATCAATGCGCCAGCAAGCACTGTGTGGTCGGTGGTTCGCAGGTTCGACAAACCTCAAACGTACAAACCCTTCATCAGGAGCTGCTCGATGAAGAAAAAGGGGGAAATCAAGATTGGGTGCGTGAGGGAAGTGAAAGTGGTGACGGGATTGCCGGCCGAGAACAGCATTGAACGCCTGGAGATTCTGGACGATGAGAATCGCGTTCTGAGCTTCAGGATCTTGGGAGGAAAGCATCGTCTTCTTCATTATCGGTTAGTGACGTCATTGCATGAATTTGTGAGAGAGGGACGCCCTTGGACTCTTGTCGTGGAATCCTATGTTGCAGATGTGCCACAGGGGAACTGTAAACAAGAAACCTGTCTGTTCATTGATACCATTGTTAGAAGGAATTTGCAATCCCTATCCGCATTATTCTCACGACAACTCCGCAACGATCACCAGAGAAACTGAGTATTCGAGATTAGTTTTTCCCATTTTTCTGAATCTTGCGGATTCAGTATGTAAATAAAATATACATGAAGTGTACTATATATTAATTATTCAATATTTCAAATGTAATCATTTTACCAAACAAATATATCCAATCTTAAGATATATCTCTAGGAAATCCATAGTCTACAATTACTTATAGTTTACAAATACCACGTGACTAAAATCTATAATTTATGTTTATATTGAAAATCTTCATAAAATTATTATATACATCACATTATTAATAATTAAATTGAAATTTTAGAAAACTATTATTTCTTTTTTAATCTTCATTAATGTTAATCTAAATTTCTCTTTACAAAAAAATTTAAATAATTTTGCTAAAACCATCATTCACCATTTTTATTTTGAGATTGAAAAACTTTCTAAACATTGAAACAGATTGTCACATGACTAAATACCTATAAATTAGTTTAGTTTTATGGTGAAGAAAGTATCTCCACAAAAAAAGAAGTAAAAACCCATTTTAAAGGGAACAACTCAACTCCCGCAACTCCTGCACTTACTACAAGATTGGAAGCTCCCACACATGTTGTGTCCCCTTTCTCTACTTCCTATCCTAA
>APFE031467788.1:0-35380 GCA_000404065.3 Pinus taeda
GTGCTATTTAATTGTTTGCCTTGTTTGTGTTTGCAGGTTCGCGACAAAGGAACTCATTTGGATCAAAGGAGCGAAGGCATCCCCAAACTTGCGTTGGACATAAGGTAGGCCTTAAACACGCATGTTTGCCATTATTTATAAAAGCACATTTAGAGAAAGATAGTGTCTAATTGGTTTGCTTGTGATTAGGTCTTCTTTAGATTCTAGGAAGCTCTATCTTGTCCGCAAGATCGACCCATTCCGCGTGACAAGGACTATCCATCAACCTGAAATCAGATTCATGATGAAGAAGAAACCTATGAAGAAGAAAGCCATGAGGAGCCAGAGGAACAGATAAGGATAGAAGAAAAGACTCCTTCCAGGTATGTTCAAAAGAATCATCCAGAATCACAAATTTTGGGGAAAAAGGAGGCAAGCATACAAACAAGAAGAACAATTGCAAAAGCTTCAAGCTATTTGGCATTACTCTCCTCCACTGAACCACAAAATGTAAGAGAGGCATGCAAAGATGAATGCTAGGTCAAGGCAATGGATGAAAGAACTTGAACAAATCAAAAAGAACAACACTTGGGAGTTGGTTCCTAGACCAAAAGATAAGAATGTATTAGCGACAAAATGGATCTTCAAAAACAAGTTGAATGAAAATGGGGAAGTAATTAGAAACAAGGCCAGACTTGTTTGTAAAGGGTATGCTCAAAAAGAAGGAATAGACTTTGAAGAAACTTTTGCTCCAGTTGCTAGACTTGAGGCCATCAGAATGTTCCTTGCTCTCTCTAGTTTTCAGAAGTTCAAAGTTTTTCAAATGGACGTAAAATCAACCTTTCTAAATGGAGACTTAGAAGAAGAAGTGTACATTGAGCAACCAGATGGCTTCATTCTTGGGAATGATCCAAATCTTGTATGCAGACTAAAAAAGGCTCTCTATGGTCTTAAACAAGCTCCAAGGGCTTGGTACTACTGTTTGGACAAATACCTTCATCAACAAGGTTTTTCAAAAGGATTAGTCGATAGCAATCTTTATATAAAAATTGAAAATGACAAATTGCTAATACTTGTTGTGTATGTTGATGATATTATCTTTGGCAACAATGAAGAAGCTATGAGTCAAAGCTTTGCCTTGGTGATGCAGAAAGAATTTGAAATGTATTTGCTTGGAGAACTGACATATTTTCTTGGATTTCAAATCCAACAAAATGAAGGCAATATCTTTTTGTCTCAAACCAAGTACCTCAAGCAGATTCTGAAGAAGTATGGCATGGAAGATTCGAAACCAGTATGTACCCCTATGGTTATAGGATGCAGCCTCAGTGCAAATGATGAATTAGCAACAGTGCATCAACCAACCTATAGATCCATGATTGGAAGTCTACTTTATTTGACAGGTACCCGACCAGACATCATGCATGCAGTGGGAATAGCTGGAAGATTTCAGGGAAATCCTAAGGAAACCCATCTTCGGGCAGTAAAGAGAATTTTCAAGTATCTTCAAGGAACTCAAAACTATGGCTTATGGTATCCAAGAGATACAGATCTCACTCTTCATGCTTATACAGATGCAGATTGGGCCGGAAGCGTGGATGACAGGAAGAGCACAAGTGGTGGCGCATTCTTTATGGGTTCCAGATTAGTATCATGGTTCAACAAGAAACAAAGTTTGATTGATTTATCTACAACTGAAGCGGAATATGTGGCTGTTGCATCCTACTGCACTCAACTCCTTTGGATGATGAAAACCTTGCAGGATTTTTGGATCACTTGTACTCCACTTATCTCCATCTTATGTGATAAGACAAGTGCAATCAGCATTTCAAAGAACCCAGTCAGGCATTCAAAGACCAAGCACATACCGATCAAGTATCACTTTCTCCGGGAACAAGTGCTGGAACAAAAGGTCAAATTAGAATATGTTCCCTCCAAGGAACAAGTTGCTGATATACTCACCAAGGCACTGCCCAGGGACACTTTTGAATACCTCAGACAGAAGCTGGGAGCATCATCTTGCTGTTAAACTTGTCTGTTTCAGAGAAAAGTGGTGTACGCGAGTTTCCTGAGGCAGATCCACGTACATAAGCCAGTTTGTGTAGAGACAGTCGCGTATATGGATGTTTGATGGATATCTGTAGGGACAAGCTCTGGTTGAAGTTAGTCTGATTTGGGTCTGATAGAGACAATCTGGCACAGTTTCAGGGGGAGCAGATAAACTTCTAATGATGCATTGTTGGCATTATCTTAGAAGCCTTTGGTTCTTGTTCACAATGGTTTTTGGTTTCAGGTGGAATAATTGCAGAGGGAGAACAGAAGGAAATCATGGTTACTGATCTGAATGGTGATTGACAGATGTTGTTGCTATCAATTATTGGTGACTTTCATAAGTCTTACTCTAGATATTTCGTCTCTATGTCATGTATCTCTTTATGGTGTCAAGGTCATGTAACAGACTATTTTGGTTTCCCCACTATGCCTGGGATGAAGATGTAATTTATTTGGTTGTCATATGTAAATTTCTGATGGTTGGGTGGTTGATCCCCACTTGGTTAAGTGCTGGATGTATGTTTTGAGTCTTTTGGTGATAGGAAGGTCTTTTATGATGTAGAAGTCATCGTTCTTCTTGAAGAACATCTTTTTGCAGATCTTGTCTACAGTCAGGGAGAGTATGGTCAGCACATTTGGGAAGAGATTTCAGCATATACTCATGGGGAGCACAACCCTTTGCCCTTGATGTTAAAGGGGGAGAATGGCTTTGAGGATCTTGGGGTTGCCATCAAGTCCAAAGGGGGAGATTGTTGGCATTTTGGCACTGATTTAGAGCTATGGCACAGGTGTTGTCCTTGATGGCAACTCTTTTGTAACAGATCTCAATTCAGGCTTTCAGAATGAAGGAAAAGACATATACACAGGTTCATCTAGACAAAGACGCATATACACGCGTGTTAGACGTTACAAAGGCGTGTATGCGTATACACGCACTTTCACGCAAGGAAAAGCGCGTATATTTTGGAGAACTTACCTTTGGTCTGTTTTAGTTAGTCCTTGGTATTTGAACCTATGGTTTTGGATCATGGTATCTCGTCAGATGTGTTGATCCCAAGTATTGGGTCCATGGTATTGGGTTATTATGGTTTTGGAACATGGTATTGTGAAAGGCCTAAGGCTATGAAAGAGGAAGGAGATCATTTGGAAAAGAGGGATTTGAATCATGAATGAATATATGATAAAGTGCTAGATCTGGAATACTGGTAATTGGGTTATGGTGCAGATCTAGATCTGAATGAAGGAGGAACCTTAGCGCAAAGAGAAGGATAAGTTCTATTGATGGGTCATAATATTTAAGCTTGAATGATAGTATCTTTGTATGACTTTGATCTGTTATATGTGGCACTTGCTTGATCTATAAAACTGATAATCTGGGTTAATTAGTGTTTGAATATCTGAAAGAGTGAATTATCCTTTATAGATTTGTACGCAGGTTCAGTGAAGCGAAGGCACATATACACGCTAGTTCAATGAATGAAAACATCGTATGCGCAGGTTGTTCCAAACACAATAGCATATGCACGCATGTTGTAGGTTATTGAAATTGCGTACATCTCTTGAGTTGTGATCTAGCTTCTTTTGTTTACTGCTGCAGTGCTCTGGGTTTAGATTTTGGTGTGTGGTTGCTGTTACTGTGTTTTGGGTACAGCTATCAGAGAAGTATCTACTTGATCCAGATCTAATCGGTGAAAAGGAGATTGTTTGAAATTCTTGATGATTGATTGATGTTCATGGATCCAGTCTGAAAATTAATCCCTGGAAGAAAAGAAGGTTGTAGCCTTTTGTAGGCCAGCACCTACGTTCTAGTATCTTGGCTAGTGCAAGAGCTAAGGGGATTGTAGCTCCCTTCCAGGAGAAACTAGAGAACGAGAGAGGGTTGTATCTCTCTGCAGGTTGCAGCCTGTGTACTGGTAAAGGACTGCACCAGTACATTGTAAAAGAAGTTTCTAATTTAAAGAAAGATAGAGATGAATTGCAGCAGGTGGTTTTCACCCACATTGGGTTTCCACCTTATATCTTGTGTTCTTGTGTGCGATTGTCTTTTTTCTCTGTTTTACTGTTTCTGGTTACCAGTTATTTGATTCTGAAAACATAGATTAACAATCAACATCAGAAAGATAAAGTAAATTAAAAGTTTGCTTTGTATACGCTGGTTTTCTTTTTAATAGTTGCGTATATACGCGGATTTAATTAACTGAAGTAGTGTATATCATTTGATTTTGAAAAAGGAATATTTGACTTGATAATACTGATTCACCCCCCCTCTCAGTATTATTTCCAACATAAGTGGCCATGGGTTTGGATCTGCAAGAGATGGGGTTTGTATCTCCAGGTATTAAGATACAATATTTAAATCATCTAGTACAATATATGTATCTTAAATGGTATCTACAAGAAATCATGACGGAATTAGGTTAATCAGTGAAACTTAAACTCGAATTCTCACATATCAAGCCATTAGATATGTTACCTTTGTATTTTATACCTTAGCTATTTTCGGCATGGAATCTATATTGTAGCAAAGGGGTGCTTAGGTAGGAACTGAGCAAAGAGCTTTTGGGACTAACACTTCACACAATCACTTAAAACAAGTAGGGGTTGTGAAATGGTGAACTGGCATGAGAGAGCAGTGTTTAGGTATCATGAATACTTGGTATTAGGTGCACCCACCAAATGTTTAATTCCTTTTTCTTAGTGTGGTCATTCATAACCTTAAAAAGGCTACAAACAGATATATATATATATATATATATATATATATATATATATATATATCTATATATATATATATATATAATATTATATATATATATATATATATATATATATATATATATAACTAGATTTAGATGAAATAAAAAACATATATATAATGGTCATCGCTATTTCGACAACAAACATGGTTCTTCTCAACTACAACAACTGATGTGGTTCATCGCACTTGAAACCATATAAGTAATTTGTTTCAATTATTTTTCCATAGAAATAATACGTCACAATTATGATTCACTTAAAATAGGTCTTTGTAATTGTGAAAAAAATGGGCACCAAAACTAAAAAAATGACATTTTTCTTGACCTTTGCGATAGTATGGGTCATATCGTTGGACTTTGTAGTCAAAATTTAGTGCTATATGTAGTAGTGGAATATACACATTATACAAAAATACACATGTACACATTACACAATATCATGAGAATCTAGTTACTGCACAATCTCTACCCATCACTTCTTGTAGGCTCGGAAAACCCCCAATATTAGGTGGTTCACCTATCCCAATAACTATTCATGGTCAATATTTCATCATCATAATATAAACATGGGCATATGAAATTCATAATCACATGACAGTAAAATAATAGTAGCAAAAATTCCCTTTTCCTCAATGAATTCCTCACATAACCAAGAATCTCAAACAAGTCATCCATACATGCATTCAATTCATAAACATGATTAGTCATTCTTCCATGAGAATGGTCCTTGACAGGAACCTGTGAATTTTAGTGGAATTTTTCTACACATTCATTTAACCATTACCACGTTCATGAATATAACACACACATAATCACACATGTCAATGAGATCATAGTTTAGAGACTCCCTGCATCTATAAAAAGCATTCATAGAATTGCATCAACAATTTCTAATGCTACCAAAGGAATTATTTATCCAAATTCCTCCCCTTTACCTTTTTACCTTGATGTTATTACCAATGTTCTAGCTATTATTTTTTCTACTGTTTCTGACACAGTACTCTCACTTGAAGGTGTACATTAGAATTATGGAAGTGTAGGAAGATGCACAAGGAGAAAAAATGTAGCACTATATTTTATGACTTCTCCATAGGTACATCTACAGGAGGTTGTGTGCAATCAGGTACGATTGTAATGCAGATTTTAACCTGAGAAATGAAATTTTTCCACTTGGCATGCAATTTTGACACCTTTGGGTGCATTCTAAGTGTGGAATATGATGTTTCATGGCATATAGGATAGCCTCTTTTCCTTATCATCCATCAAGTTAGCAATTTATGTACATGGCATGCAGTTTTTATGCAAGTGGACATTTTGGTACTATGAAAATAATAGGTAGAAACCAAAGTTGGTCTTACAAAAAATATATTTTGGCCCAAGGGAGTATAAATCAGGGTAGGAGATGGTGTTGGTGAACAATATGAGTAGGTTCCCCCTTAGATATGGCATGGAAAAAAATCATCATAGAGGCTAACTTGGAAAATTGCCCATTCCAAAGACCTCCAACCATGGGATTGGTGATCAAATTTGACTTTTCCAAACTCAAATATGGGATATTGCATGGTAGGATACTTAACAGGTTGGGAGCTTGTCTTTTAACGATTAAGGGCTAGGAGGAGGATTTTCATCTTTGACATTGTAAAAAAGATTAATGTTGAGGGCTATAAATTACTTCCTTGATTACCAATGGATGATAAGAATGATGATCATCTTTGATTTGATCAAACTGATAATATATATTTATTGGAAAATAAACTTTGACTTCACCAAATGGTAAAGGTTATAAATTAGATAATCATTTTATACTTTTTCAAAACAATCTACATCGAGGATATTGTAAAATCTGTAAATAGGGGGAGCGAATGACTGTGTGAGACAGGTCTTAAGTTGCAAGAATGATCACATCTTGATGAAACTCATATTGCTGATAAAACTATATATGAATGTATGATATAGAATTTATGAATCCATCTATGAGTGTTGTTGCTTTGATGTGTATGTTGGTGACAATATATATTTGAGTTGTGATTTTCTCTGTGTTGCTGATAGGGGTTCCTTGAAAGATAAATAGATTAGTGACCATAAGTAAATAATCTAAACTGTAACGAAAAATATGATATGAATCTACTATTAATTGGGGTTCTAATACCAATGATTTGAGCCAACCTTGAATTCTGCTATTATAACTGAAATTTGAAATCCAAAGATTCCAGAACTAGATCTGAAATCTGAAAATTAAAGCAGACCAAAAATCAGAAATTAAGAAGTCCCTAACTATAGCAAAAAATTGAATAATTACAAAATAATAGCAAAGATATGAAGACAAGAAATGGAAAAAAATACTAGTGATTTCAACCAGAACTAGATACTGACTTTGAAGAACAAATGTAAATGTTAGCAGGAAGTAGTTTGTAGCTGAGTAACCTAGAAAATAAATATGATACAAAGGAATTCTTCTGAGAAGGTATGGATGTCAACTCAGGTCAAATCAATAGTAGTATGGATGTTGCCTACCCCAGATAGTCTCTTCCAAAATCCATGCAATAGCACACTTCACAAACAAATTCGTCAAGGTATGGATGCCAAGTTAGGACCAAGGCAGTATGGATACTACCCTTGCCCCAAATGGTCTCTTTCAAACCGTCTTCATAAAAATCCTCTACTCCAATTTCTAATGATCATTTTATAGTTAGTCTTCCCACTTTTTGTAGAAAATAGGAGCTGTAAACTTTGATTAGTGACACTTATGAGTGAAAGTTGTAGTTGAATATGCATGGAGTTACAAAGGATTTTATGATGAGAGGGACATAATTTTTAGTATTTCAGGTTACTTTGAAAATGTTTTCACATGTTTGGGCCTTGGGGGTGCTTCGTGAGATGTGGGGTGCATGGTGTATGGTTGGACCATGCTCTTCCATGATGGACTTGGACATTGGAGGCAGTTTACTTTTTTCTACTAGACCTTGTTTGGAGGTTTGAAATACATTCTTTCTCAAAGTGTTGGATAAGTATGGAGCTTGGTGACTTCATGTTGTTGATGCATGAAGGGATTTTATGTGCTTGGAGTAGAGTTGGGTATTTCAAAGGAGGTTATTGAGCCCTAGATAGCACAAGGTTTCTTGGTTGCTTGCATGGAGGTTTACACTTGACATGTGGATTCTTGGGTTGAGGGAGTGGATATGTAGATGTGGGAGTCCTTAAGGTGACACATGACCTTGGGTATGCATTGTCCTTAAGGAGACACATGACCATGGAGATGGATTGGAGCTTTGGACCTTTGGAGGATTATTGGACCTTGGGGAGTAGTGCTCATGCCATGGAGGCATTTCTTGTCAATCATTGTAACCTTTGAGCCTCACACATGTCACTTAGAGTAGAGTGCTTCACATGCGTGGACCTACTTGTGTCTTGCAAGTTTTCTTGTAGTGGACTAGGTCCACTTGTTATTGTAAATCCCCTTTAACTCTCATATAAATAGAGGAAGGAGTGAGTTTTTATTATAGTCGATCATGAACTTGTGGATATTCCTTTTCATACTTCGGTTAGACATGTAAGAGCAGTGCTACTCACTCACTCTCTCTCTTTCTCTCTCTCTCTCTCTCTCTCTCTCTCTCTCTCTCTCTCTCTCTTGTTCAGTCTTCTTTGTACTTTATGTGTTTTTTTCTTAATGTGCTAGTGTTTCTTGGAGCATTCACCCAAAAAATTCATATATATAAAGAAGAAATGAAAGATGTGGGGTGCATGGTGTATGGTTGGACCTTGCTCTTCCATGATGGACTTGGACATTGGAGGTGGTCTACTATTTGCTGCTAGACCTTGTTTGGATGTTTGAAATACATTTTTCCTCAAAGTGTTGGATAAGTATGGAGCTTGGTGACTTCATGTCGTTGATGCATGAAGGGGCTTTATGTGCTTGGAGTAGAGTTGGGTATTTTAGAGTAGGTTATTGAGCCCTAGATAGCACGAGGTTGCTTGGTTGCTTGCATGGAGGTTTACACTTGACATGTGGACTCTTGGGTTGAGGGAATGGATATGTAGGTATGGGATTCCTTAAGGCGACACATGACCTTGGATATGCGTTTTCGTTAAGGAGACACATGACCATGGAGATGCATTGGATCTTTGGACCTGTGGAGGATTTTCAGACCTTGGGGAGTAGTGTTCATGCCATGGAGGCCTTTCTTGTTAATCATTGTTATCTTTGAGCTTCAAACATGTCACTTAGAGTAGAGTGTTTCACATGGGTATACCTACTTATGTCTTGCAAGTTTGCTTGTAGTGGACTAGGTCCACTTGTTATTTTAAGGCCCCTTTACCTCTCATATAAATAGAGGAAGGAGTGAGTTCTTGTTATAGTCTATCGTGCACTTGTCCATATTCCTTTTCATACTTGGGTTAGATATGTAAGAGCAGTGCTTCTTTCTCTCTCTTGCTCTCTCTCTCTCTTTTTCAATCTTCTTTGTACTTTATGTGTTTTTGTCTTAAGGTGCTAGTGTTTCTTGGAGCATTCACCCGAAAACTTCATATATATAAAGAAGAAATGAAATCCATGAACACAATCACAACCTATCATATAATTCTCCATGCTTTCAAAAACCCTAGATAGGGAAAACCAAGATAAATACTAGCTCCACCAAAGCTACTCCAACAATCAATCTTTTTGAGTATCTTTTTGAAATATCTTTGGTGGAGCTAAGGTTTCTATTGGTTTTCTCTATCTAGGGTTTTGGAGATCTTAGAGCATTATATGATGAGTTTTGATTGTGTTCATGGATTTCAGTTCTTACACACACATATGAAGTTCTCAACTATCCAAAATTGTGTTATTTCAGATTTGGCTTCCAACTTGCCACTGCCTAGCATACCTTGTCACTCCTATAAATTGTGTTATTTCAAAGATTTGACTTCAAAATTTTCATAAATACAATGTCTTCAAAAGGATAGTTGAACACTTCCATATTCATAGTTAGATCATATTCCAAGAATATATACATTTGTTTTATGGATCAACAATTGTCTCACGAAAAAAAATCGCATCACAAGCAGCAATTGAACTTGGTTGGGGAGGATATTAATTTATACTCTCAAGTTCCTGAGTTCTTTTTGCTGTCAAATCGAATCAGAACTAGATAAAAACCAGATTAAAAAAAATGGTTGACCAAAAAATACATAAATTATTCAAATTTAGGAAAAATAATATATATTAATGTGCATCCATATGAATCACAACCATTATACAAAAAAAAAAAAAAACCATTTAACTTGAGTTTTCCCGGAAACAGATTTGGAGGTTTCCCAAATGAAACTCCTAAAGAATATGTTGTCTTGAAGCCAACCATGCACCATATCATATTTAAAGTTTAAATTCTTTAGCACCCTTAAACCTGACACTAGTATGAATATCCTATACCATACTAAGAGCATATTTGTGTTAAGGGAGTTCACCATGCATTTACAACCACATTTTTTCTTAAGGGTGAAAGTGGTTCTATGCCACATAACTCTGTTTGAAGGACAAATATCCATATCATAAAATAGAGGCAATCTTGAAATGCTTATTCTATATCTAGAAGTATTGTTATGAGATTGTTCACAACTTTTAAGTACTTTGTTGAAGGACTTTAAAAGGATGTAAAAATGATTTAGTGGGTCAGAATGTTCAATGATGGGTATTATTGTGAGATTATTTGCCCAACATGCTCCTACTAAATTGAAAATGGGTTTTTTCTATTTATTGTTTCGACCAAATATTAAATAGGCTAAAAGGTCACCAAAAAATAAATAAATGATTCAAATTTAGAAAAAAACATATATATTAATGTGCATCCATATGAATCACAACCATTATACAAAAAAAATTCCATTTAACTTGAGTTTTCCTGGAAATATATTTCGAGGTTTGCCAACATGAAATTCCTAAAGAATATGTTGTCTTAAGCCAAGCGTGCACCATATCATAGTTAAAATCTAAATTCATTGGCATCCTTAAACTTGGCACTAGTCTGAAAATCATATACCATACTATGAGAATATTTGTGCTAAGAGAGTTCACCATGTATTTACAACCACATTTTTTCTTAAGGGTGAAAGTGGTTATGTGCCACATAACTCTATTTGAAGGACAAATATCCATATCACAAAACAGAGGCAAGCTTGAAATGCGTGCTCTATAGATAGAAGTATTGTTATGACATTGTTCACAACTTTTAAGTACTTTGTTGAAGGACTTACAAAGGATGTAAAAGTGATTTAGTGGGTCAGAATGTTCAATGATGGGTATTATTGTGAGATTATTTTCCCAACATGCTCCTACTAAATTAAAAATGGTTTTTCTCTATTTATTGTTTGGGTCAAATATTGTAACATCGCACTAGTGCATTAACTATGATAAAATGTCACTTTCTTGTTAATTTGACCATGAATAGCTCTTTTACAAAGCAATATTTCTTAGCTTTTTTTACATTAGTGGTTTGATAAGAACATTTCTACAATCTCTTCACTGAATTTCTTAAAGTTATTACATTTATGTTTTTTGAGAAAAAAGGGCTAACATTTCACCCTGGCTAAGTAAGGATTCTTTAAATAACCTTCTAGCTTGGTTCCTTTTTGTTCCATATAAGCTTGGCAAAGTGTCATGAATTTACATTGAACAATGTAAGAATCTAGTCTTTTCGAGAAAAAATCAAGACAAATCTTTCATTTTGCAAATTACCTACCAGTTCTGGACATATTCTTTGAAATTTCAGAATCTAGTCTTTTCCAAAAATAATCAAGCCTACTCTTTCATTTTTCAAATTAACTACCAGTTATGGACATATTATTTGAAATATATATGCTAAAGTTGTTCGATTTAGGTAAGTGATGTGGAATGCACACCTACAGTTCTATTGTTCACCTATTAGACCAATGCAAATTATAGGCAAACTTGGAAGGGTTGGATATGACTGTTCCAACCATACTCTTATTGGCCCGCAATACATATATTCATAACACATACCTACAATACTATTGTTCACCTATTCGGGTAGTGCATATTGTAGGAAAATTATTAAATGTTGGACTTCGTTGTCTCAAGTTCACACACCAGCACTAAAGATGCAATGTATTGTGTGCATCCTTATATATGTTTGAGATTGTAAGCTAACTGTTTAAATAAATGCATGTATAAAACTTTTATATTAGCAAAATAACCATCAATATTTTTTCTAGCAATTTGGGCTGAACTCACAATAGTATGCTAAAAAGTGTCATTTCAATGTCTGGAAATTAGGATATATAAATGTGAGATATATACTCTATATTTGGGTTATCTCCTTTTAAAATATAAGCCTTTTTAGGTCACATATTAATTGTTTGAACTCTGAACTTTGAAGAAATTCCTAAGTGGACTTCGTAAATACTCGAATAAATGGACTTCATAAGGCAGCGGTACCATAAATTGTGTTATTTCAAAGATTTGACTTCTATATTTTCACAAAATACAATGTCCTAAACAAATACTTATATGTATAGATACTTGTGTTTAGGATTATATATGTGTTTGAGCGGTTCCTTTATGTTTTACTATAATCTTGATGTTGACAAGCTTTGGCTGACTTTTTAATCAATTTTTCATAGAATATGCAAAAGATTTCATTGTAAAAATGTGGGAAAACTTACACTTCTCCTTATTTATTTTTTTATTGTTCATCACAATATAATCATGTTGTAGGAATGAGCTATCCTACAGTCTTTCAATTTGTGGATTTTTTTTTCCTCCCATTGTTTTACAAGGATGTAGATTTCATTTTCATGTTGATGGTTTTTGCATGTACCTTATCTAGCCCCAAATGCTGGTAATGGAATGGATCTTGAGAAGTATTCATGGAAAAAGACTATTAGAGGTTATTGTTACAATACATTTCCACCTAGTATCAGAAAAAGTTTAATGGTCTGTGACATAAAGAATAGTTATATAACGACAGGGTTGAAAGGGCAACCTCATGTCTTATTTCTAGGTCATTTATTTGTGTTTCTTAGTTGTAAGTCATCTGTTTTGATTTTGAGCTTTATCAAATCAATTATTTCACTAATCCAATATGCATGGTTTGTATTTCTCACCCGATGTTAGTTACTTGACATGGTTTATATAACATTCAATTCTAGGCCACTTTTATTTTGAGTAAGATATTTTATTGATTAAAAGGATGTTCATATTTTGATTGGTTTACTTGGAGCTTGATTTAATTTTTTTTTGTAAATTCCACGTGGATGTTATTTTTTTAGAGTGAGCACTTTGCACCAGTAAGGTCAGATGAGTCCTAGAGTATAGGTATACAACAAGCACATCTTTGGCCTTTATTGTGTATCTGTTATTCTTTATATCATTGATGGATGGTTATTGATGATGTAAAACAAAGGATGGGAAGGCCCTGCCAGTTCTCTTGACAAAAAAAAATAAAATGGAGTGGTAGAATTGTTTTTTAAAGAGTGAGACATAAATTAGTACTTGAAAGGTAGAACTTGAGAATAGAAAGCTATCTGATATGGATCTAGAGACACAACAGACTGTGGAAAAAAAATGATGGTATTGATGAGTCTTCCTGGAAAATAAGCTCTAACTATTAGACCACTGCCCAAATTCCAGTTATCTGCAATGGCAATAGTGACTCTATCTTTATTTGTATGAATAGAAACTTTGGCCATTTTCCTATCTGTTTCCTATGAATGATTTTGATTTTCAACTCCAACTTGTTTGTTGTTAAACTAATTAAAGCGTTGATGACAAACTTATAGTTTTCAAAGCTCTTTTATAAATCTATTTTCTTGAGCATATTTGTCTTTTTACTTTAGGTACTGTAGATTTCTACTGTGTGAAATTATATGATATAATTCCCTAGATAAATAGACAGAAGTGTTGTACAACATAGTCTTTTTTAAATCTAAAGGAACAATATTTCCAAATACAAAGTTTATTAATTAAGAACATCTTTTAGACTTCTTAGATAAGTTATGATTATATTTCAGTAGGGTATTTTTTGTACGTTGATATTGTGTTGTCTCTTTGGTTTTTGTCATGTAACAATGGTTAATAAAGAATATGTTCTTCAGCAACAGGCACACATCTTATTCTACTATGGATAGGGAACTCCATGATTTCCAGGCATGGCAACAAAAATGCAGATGCGAGTGGGATATCCAAAGTCCATGTTGGATGAATTTATTACTAGTGATGATTTTGATTCCTTGTCAGATAAAGAATGTCACAAGTCAAATTCAAATAAACAGAAATAGCTCAAGAATGAAGGTGAAGCTATTTCTTTATGTCCAAGTCATTTTTTTTATTTGTTGGTTGTTGTCATGTTTTGAGTGCAGACTAGTGAAATTCCAAATTGCAAGTTGGCTTATGTGAAGGGGATATATATATATATATATATATAGATATAGATGTCATTCATGTCTTCTGAAGATCTGTGTTATATTTGCACAAAAGTTTAGATATCATTCAGATATCTAAACACCAAACAACAACATTGTGATTTTTTTTCACTCAACGTATAACATATTGCATATGTCTTCATCAATGCTCATCTTCCATATGCTATCCACTTATGACATTTCCTTTGCAATATTTGATGCATTTTCTAGTTATAGGTCATTTATAAGTCATAAATATCTTCAGATTTTCACTTCTAATAGAGTATTCAAATGAACATATTGATTCTCTTATACATAACTATTTTTCCCTCCACCCACTTTTCATAACTTCCATAACCATTAGGTGGGGACTCACAACTTCGATGTTGCTTTTCTTGTTTAATAAAATATTGTCAAGACTTTAATTTATTGAAAGTTGTAGAATTTACAATTAATGAAGTTTCAAGGTCTAATTTTTAAAAGTCTAATTCTTTAAAGGGTGCTAGCTCAATGGAAGAGCACCTTCTTTACAAGCAGGAGGTTGGTGGTTCTATTCCATCATGCCCTGACATCCATATGGAATGGAGACGATCAATTTTTTGTGATGGAGGCTATTTTGACCATCACCAATGAAATGGTGACAATCAACGAACGGCACCATATATACTCATCAATAGTGACGACCCTCAAAGGTCCATAACCATAAATCGTTGTTTTTGATATGAAATGGTGACGGTCGATGTCTGTCATTATAGTCATTATTCGTGATAGACCTTGAATGTCACCACAACACCTATACTTCTAGAAATGTGGCTTTTGGTGACGGTCAATGAACATCACCATATATGTGCACCAATAGTGACAGCCATGAAAGAACCATGACAATAAATTGTTGTTGTTCATATGAAATCATGACGATCAATATCCGTCATTATAATACATATTTGTGACAGACCTTGAATGTCACCATAACATCTATATTTTTGGCGATGCCACCTTTGGTGACGTTTAGTTTTTGGTGCCCAAGGCTATGGTCCATCACCATTTCTCATATGAAATGGTGATGATCGTTATTCATCATTATAAATCATTATTGATGACGGACTTTGAATTTCATTACAACACCTATACTTTTGATGACGTCGCCTTTGGTGACATTCAAGTTTTGGTGAGGGAGGCTATGGTCCATCACCATTGCTCATATGAAATGGTGACAGTCGATATACATCATTATAAATAATTATTAGTGTTATAATTTCAATGTCACCACAACACCTATACTTTTGGCGATGCAACCTTTGGTGATGTTCAATTTTTGGTGATGAAGGCTCTTTTGACCGTCACCAGTGAACTTATGGTGACATTTTTCAGCCCTCACCAATGTCCTTTTTTATTGTAGTGCCCTTTCCTTCATGAATGAAGGTGATGCGTGATCATCTGGAAAGTTCTTCCTCCATACCTATACAATATTCCTATGCAACTCATTAATTGAAAGATTGTACACATCCATGACTTGATCATCATCAAGGAGAACAACCTCCCCTTGCTCACTCAAGACTTGTTCCGACACTAGGGGTGGTGGAGACTGAGACATGACCTTAGGTGCTCTCGGCATAAGTTCATTGTCTTCATTCTATGGCTCTTGTCCCAAATCCATGTTTGTCACTTAAATCATTTGCTCAATTTGTTGAGCAAGCTCCCAATCCTACATCTATTCAGCCTCTTCTTCAACTACCTGTTGTTCTGACTCCTTAATCTGTATGCGTACTTTTTTCTCCCTCATCATGCCTTGCCTTTCTTCTTCATCCTGTTTCTGCTTCTCTTCTCTTTATCTCCTTCTCAACTTCTTCTCTTCTTTCAACTTCTTCTCCATTTCTTACAACTTTAGTTCTGCTTCCTATGACCTTTTATTTTCTCTCTTCCTTCGCTCTACTCTCTTTATCCTCTCCTCCCTCTTTTCCTCCACTACCAAAAATTCTTTCTTCGTGATTGGATCTTATCTCAACTTGTAGCTTTGTTATGCCTCTGGGTTCTATAAAATCTTCCTCTTACACTTTTCTTGTGTTGGATTGTTGTTTATTGTTGCTATTGTTATTTCTTCATAAGTTGTTGTTGCCTATAGAGAAACCTTCCAAGTTGTGGCTATACTGACAGGCTTTTGAAACTTTGAGGCATTGTAACAATACCTCCAAGGGTCCTCCTCGTTCTAGTGAAATGTTTCATGGATCCATGGATAATACACCTTCACATAGTGGTTCCTTCAAATAACGTGGGGATCATACCTCTTAAAGTATTTGGTGCCAAACTCAAACTTCAACATCTCCTTATATTTGACATTTGCATATTTTAAGTTCTTAATATCGCATAATCCAATCCAAAAATGAAGAGAGGGCCATGGCACTTTCTTCTTCCTATGATGTCCTACTGATAACCTTATGGAGAGGTGATATGACACCTCTTGCATGACTAGCTTGTCTATGGCATACCTTGGTAGAATATGTGGAGGCTTCTCTCCGCCAAACACTCTAATGAAGGTGCCACCGGGTGAGGCATACCAATATTCAATGTTCAGTATCACCTCCATTTCTTCTCGGGACATGCAAGGTGGATGTTGATCAAAGATAATCTTATGCAATGGGATGATGAAATGGTTAGTCAGACTTGCCATTACTCCTCAGTAGTTGTAGTCGGAAAGAAACTTACAATAAATGTTAACAATAGTCTCTTTTGGTGTCCATGTCCATCTCATGCCAGAAAACTATTTCTGGGCATAGATTGCATCCAGAAGTATGCGGACATGTAGAATCTTTCTTTCTTATCCTTGGGTGGATTTCAAGTGTTAGTCACATGGATTTTCAACTGATGAGCCAATAATTACGACTAGTTGAATGGAATTCCATCACTCATCTACTGGTCCAATACAACTATCCAATATTTAGGAAAGGTCTCTGTGCTCTCTTTACCATATATTCAACATGAAAAGATGATTAAGAAATCATAGGCCTTTCTAAGAGACTTTATCTTGTAAACATGATTGGGTGTCTGTCTAAATTTTGACGGCTCTTTCACCAATCACTTGTCCATATCTCTCGTGTTCACCTGGCTATAGGTGACATAAAAAAGTGTGTCCATGTGCCCCGCTAGTTGAGTTAAATGATACATCTGATGAAATTTATCCTCCCTCAATGTGGCAAGCTCTATCCCGTTGGCATTGCTCAATGTCATAGTCTTTGGATCTATGTGAGACAATCTAGCTGATAATGTCTGCACATGGGAAGGAGGGGTACTTGCATGCAACCTTGTATAAACTTAACCTCTAGATACTGTTATATACCTTCTGTTCCTCTAATTCTTCCTTGAAGTCCTTTGCAAAAGTATCCTTGATTTGCTGCCATGTTAAATTTGTGCCCTTCTCAATGAATAGCTGAGTGTTTACATAAATTAGTAGATTAACTGACATCTCCTCAACTGCTTCCCTAGTACTACTCTCGGCGGTTTCCTTTGCTGCAGCTATATTGGAAGCTATGTTAACTTTAACTGCTATAGAGATGCTCAACAATTGTTGTACCTAGAGGCAAAGAGGACATTCATCGCAGGCCAACGTTAGCTTAAAAAAAGCAACTTCAAGATAGGACCACAAAACAAATTGGGCTTATTATGGGATAGACTGTGTACTTATGGTTCACACAGGTCACTGGCTACCTGCTGGAACTATGCATTGCAAATTCCTAGCAGTCAGTGGTGGAACCTTGCTGACTGGAACTGCATAATACAAAGTTTAGTCTAGGCACATGTCAGGAGAAACTATGCATTGCACAGTCTCAGTGGCCAAAAATGGGAGGCTGGCTCCTGGAACTACATAGTGCATAGTGGGAGCCAAGCCAAGGTAGCCTCTACACAATTCTAGAAGCCAAGGAAGAGGCCTTCAGCTCCCAGAATGTGCATTGCGTGAAAGGGAAAGCGAGATCCATTTAAGGGGAGCCAAGATCTACCCAAGGGGAGTGTGAAATCGAGAAGATCTGAAAGATGGTGTGATGCTGAGTGTACATATGATTGAGTTATTATGCATGCAAGTGAAACAAGTGCAGGAATCAATCAAACTGAAGGAAAACGAGGCATGTGAAGAGAGTCACTACAATGATGACAGTTAGTGCAAAAATGGGGTAATTCATGTGACACTTGGGAAAGGCATTGAAAAACTTGAAACAACACTTCTACAAGATAAAACAAGTTAAAAAATGAACATTTGATCAACATAATAGTGAAACAAAACTCTCACAAGCTAAACAAGAAAAAGCAACAAAAAAGTGGTAAACGACTAAAAAAGAAAAACTTACCCGGAAAATTGACGATAATCGCACCAAAGGTTCCTAATCTCCTTGAGAAAGATGGATGTCCAATATCAAATGTGAAAATGATATTTAGACATGTCAATTAAATATATTTGGTTAATTTAGGATTTATGACATGAAGGCCAAAATTCAAGGAAAAATGACACTTGGCGGCAATTTCAAAAATAATTCAAGTGCCTCCTTCGGACTGCTAAAAATAGATCCCTATTTTTTAGAGATGATTTTTAGCTTTTCTCTTTTTTCCTTTTTGGAAAATGCTTACATGCATTTCCTAAACATATTTCACAGGTTTGGGAAGGACTAGGCAACTCACTGGCTCATGCATTAAGAACCTTTTGAGAAAGAGGCTTCTGTAATTTCTAGGCTGAGTGGCTCTGGGTTTTTTATCATGCTTTACGAAATTTCCTAGCTAAAGGCTGACTGTAAACTAGCATTGAACAATTCTTGAGCTTAGGGCTCACTATTATCTTGGACTATGTCATTCCCAAGAGTAAGGATGGTTTCCCTCACAGAGTGCACAGTTCTCTAAGGCAAGCCCGAAAATGGATGGAAACCAAGCCAAGAGATCGGCTTGTGGGTTAGGTAGTAAACCAAGTAAGCAAACACAAATCCAAGATGAAAAGGATGAGGCTCAATCAAGTTACAAGTACCTGGATCAGTGTGAGGTGAGTTGTTGTGATTAGAAGGGAGGCTCCAAAACAAAGCATGGGAAAACTTTTGGAGGTTGGTTGTAGCGACTACAATAGTTTTCTGAATGACATGTAATAATATGGATAAACTATGTTTTATTATTCCATTTCACATTTGATTTGAAATACAAATATGTGCTGGAGAAAGGTTATGTGGAGGAATGCATGTAAGAAAAAAAGAACACAAATTTTCTTCCCCAAAGATGAATGATTCTTATGTCACATGTTAGCTACGGAGAGAAGCTATTAACCAAGATAGAGGTAGAGCCAATCATGTGCTCCCCTAATCCTGGATCCTTCTTATTCAATATTAAGCCCACATTGGTTCGATTCAAATGTAATGGATCATTGCCCATGATTTCAACACTAAAAGAATATCGATAGAATTATTCATCCATTTATCACCACATATAGCGTCACCAAACAAAAATAAAAATTACGCAATATCGACATATAGTTTGATAGTAATAATTAGAAGCAACAAAGTCAACTCCTAAATGAACATTTGTAATAGCATTACTCAACTTGTTTGATCAATTGCCTATTTTCAAGACTAAATATGCATAATAAATCTACATGTTGCACCACTCATATTTCTTTAAATATTATCGAAACAATTTCAATGGAAAAAGTACTACTAATTCATAATTATTATATTTTTATAATCATTGCAAATTTAAATATTAACATAAATTCAAATAGAAAAAATAGTAAATAATAACTAGATTACAGACAATTAGAACAAATGCCATAATTGATGAAATTTGCACAAATTTCAGTTGATGCCTTATTACATTCAATGTGTTTCTTTCTAAATATCCGATGTAGTAGATGGAAGTATTCCCATATGGAAATTAAGATAATGTTCCTGAGGTGATCACTGTGATTACCTTGCTTTGGAAACCTATGCTCCCATGTACACAATGTAAGTAAATAAAAATATGATATTAACTCTTTTACTTTGCACATAATTACGTATTCTTTGAAATAAAATCTAGAGTTGTTGTCACCACATTATCTAAATTGTTACCTTAATGGTTGCCATCTTTGCATATTGAATTAACTACAATCACAATCACTTGCCTCTTTTGTATTGCATTACATAGGTCTCTCATCTTCCTCATTTTCTGCATTCACAATGAGACAATATTTGAGAAGATAAGGCAAAGAGTACCTTAAATTCTCTTTCCATAAAGAGTGCATCTATAAGCTATGATTTTCCTAGGATTTTCAATTGAACTTGTTGTTTCATTCCTTTCTGTGTATTGAACTTTTCACTTTTGTCTCATAAATATTATGGGTTTATTGATTAATGTATATTGTGCCATGCTTCTTCACTCAACGTTGAAACAATAATACATAAGCTTCTTCTTCCATTTCACTTCTGGATTATGAACGAGGGTTCATATTTCATTAGCTTTTGTTATCTCATTCATTCTAACCTGGACAATGTTTAGATGAGAGGAACTTGTTACAATTTCTTCTTAATGCTAATTGTTGCTCTAAACACAATAGTAACAGTAAAATATATTTAACATATATTTCAATGTATTTAGTGTAAACAACATAGAAATGAAAGAACTTTGTAGCATCAACAAAGAAATGTGAAAATTTTGTAGCATGAATAAACAAGAGCCATTAGAAAAATTCAATAGGCTTTCATTAGCTTAATATCTAAATATATGACCATTTCACCATCACTCTAGTATGAAAACTTTTTATTTCGATAGTACTTTCCATTAAGATCTAAAAATATGTTTGTTAATCAATGAATTAAGCCCTAGCTAATTTTTTAATATATGCTAATCACATTGCACGAGGTTGGTATGTGTAGAGAGGGAATGTGCATGGAGGCGTGTAAGTGAGGGAACATAGGTTCTCTTGCACATAAACCTCTTCCACACATCCTTCCAAACCACTACGATAGATATTGTTTGCAGAGCTCTATACAAATTCTTGATTTGATTATAACCAGTAAATGCTTTTAAGCACTCAAAATATGTCATGATTATGCATTTATTTACCAAATAAATTCAAAAAATATTATTTTATATATGGATGGATACCACCTTCTTGATTTGTTTACAATTAGTAATCATTAAAAAATGTGTTAGAGTAAATGTTATTAAGCACTCAAATGATGTCTTGATTGCACTTCAATTCACCAAATAAATGCTAAAATGACTTAAATTTACTAGGAGGGGAGATTTTGTTAACTATAGGATTAAGGTTTAATTAATTTTGTATATGATATTAATCACTTGAATGATGTCTTGATACATAGCAATTCATTGAATAAATTTCAAAAAGATTTACATTTATTGATAGGGATGCTTCTGTTAATAATAGAATTAAGTCTATACTATTTTTTTAATATCCAATAATATTTGTTGTTGGAGGTTGATTGAGTCTATGTAACACTTCACCAAAATTATGTTGCAGAATGGGTGAGTGTGTCGAAGAAGTGTGTGGAGGGGTTTCACACATCCTTTCAATATGCTGCGACAACTATTGGCCGCAAATTCAAAAACTCAAGCTATGTCCAAATTATGCATGGATTCAACGAATAAATGTTGAAAAGATTGTTTTATAATATGGATGTATACAATCTTCTTGATTTGTTTGAAACTAGTGATCATTACACAATGTGTCAAAGTAAATGATTTCAAGCACTCAAACGATGCTCTTATTGTGCTATGATTCACCAAATAAATTCTGAAAAGACTTATGTTTACCGAGAAGGGTGTTTTCGTTAATCATAGGATTAAGCCTTAATTAATTATTAAATATGCTATTAAACACTTGAAAAATGTCCTGATTACATGTTGATTCACTGAATAAATGTCGAAAAGGACATTGAAGCTTCTATTAATCATAGGATTAAGTCTTAATTAATTTTTTAATATCCAGTAATTCATGTCATGGGAGGTTGATCAAGAATATGTAACATTTCACCAAAACATTACCACGAAACGAGGAAATGTGTGAAGGGCATCCACACGTCCTTTTATTTTTCTACAACATATATTGGTTACAGAGCCCTATGCACCTCCTTGATTTGTATACAACCAATAAATGTTATTAAACACTCAAACGATGTCTCGATTATGCATTGATTCGCAAGAAAAATACCAAAAGCACTATTTTGGTAATATATATGGATACAATATTCTTGATTTGTTTACAACCAATAATCATTACACAATGTGTCAAAGTAAATTCTATTAAGCACTCAAAATATGTCTTGATTGTGTGTTGATTCATTGAATAAATGGCGAAAAGTCTTACATTTACGGACAGTGGGTCTTTTGTTAATAGTAGGACTAAGCCTTAATTAATTTTCTAATATTGAGTGTATAGTACTTTGCACTGTAGTCAATATCCATCATCTTCCATGTACAAAAAATGATTTCAAAAAAGAACAAAATAGATTCTTACACCTTTGCAATCATTTCTGCCTTCGCATAGCTTTCCTATACATGCATACCCTACACATTTTCTATTTCTCACACACTTTTCTACTCAATTCAATCAATAGTTTCTACCCCACTTGTTTTCATCACAAATATTTCATGGTATAATATTTATTTGGTTACACTCAATTAGCCATGTTATTTATTACATACAATTGATTAATGCTCTATTTGCAAGGATTAACAATAATGTTCTGCTACGACAACTTTCTCTTGTTATAAAAATACATTTTTTTATTTTTTATTTTTGATAATCCTTGATCTTGGCACTATATGGTGAGCTACTTTAGTTGTTGACGTGCCAAAATGATATGAATAACATGATTTCCTATAGCCCCTGTAACAATGACATGAGTTAATTGGAAAAAGGACCAACACTAATTCTTTGGTTAAATGGCATAAAGTTCCCCCTCTCATGGATTCTCTTAGGTCATGCTCTCTACTAGGTCTAAAAATTATACCATGAATTTGCATTGAAATTCAAATAACTAAGTCTCACGTGGCTAATGTGTTGCACTACCATGTGTCACTTATTTTGGCCATATAAGCATCCATAAATCACATATTTCAACTACCCCATTTCCTTATTTTGGGCGATACTTCATCACTTTACATACTGCTAGGCATCAATTTTCATGTCATTTGACATACATTTCTTGAGTCTTTTCAACGTTTATTGGGAAAATTGACCCGTAATCAGTTCATCATTCTAATGATTATTAGCATTTACTCTCAAGCATTGTGTAATGATAAGGGCCCACAAATGTTTATCGAACAGATCAATTGACAAACAAGAAATTTTTATAGTGCTCAATAACATGTAATCTAAAGCATTATGCAATGATTACTGGTTGTAAAGAAAGCAACAACATGCAAAAGGATCCATAGTCAATATCTGTAAAAGAAAATTATAATAACCAAAATTGTCGACACGTAAAAAATGTCATTTCAACTTACATTAAATGAAAGATTTCACAAACATTTAAATGAGGTTTTCACACCACAAAATACTACTCTACTATAGTATATTTTTAGTTTTAAATAGATAATAATTTAATTTTCTATTGTTTCATGCTACACTAAAAATTGGCATTTTAAAACTAATCTCATAACTTTAGAACTAATCCTAAATTCATATTTTAAAATAAGTTTGATAACTTGAGTCATGTGTGAAAGAGAGATATGTGTGGAAGAACCATTATACGTCAACTTCTGCACCTACACACACATTATCCCTAACAAACACTTATTCCACACACTTCCATCTAGCACAAATTTGAAAACGTTAATTTTCACTTTATTTGAAACATATATTTTACACAAAAATTTGAATGGTTAGAGATTTGAATTATTAATCCCACTAGTATCTGTCATAGTAGATTGAAAGAATGTGTAGAAGAAGACTATGCATAAGAGAACCTCTATTCCCCCAATTTTTCACCTCTGCACACATTCCCCCTCTACACATTACTTCCACAGACTTCCCCATTTCATAGAAACATTTTGGAAAAATATCACATAAACTGGATCAATATCCCATTTTTTAAAATCGACACGTAATCAAGACATCATTTAAGTTCTTAATAGGATTACTCCTAGAGTGTAGACGACTTCACAACCATTGTCCATTATAGTATACTACAAAATTGGGAGGTGTTTCCATGTACAAAAAGTTGTTTACATAAGGATGTAGTGGGGATCCCGCATTTCCTTAATCGTGGCAACATGTCAATATCTATCAAAAGAGAAGGGGACTATGCTACTATGCAACTATCACTCTGTTAACACATCTATAAGCATTGTCACCCTCATGAATTCAATGAACCATTCAGATTTCTTTGGAATAATATTTGGGTTGAGTGATATTATTCTATGAACTAGCAATCTCACTCTCCTAAATCAATTTTTGCCCAAATAAATATAGATCTCTAAATGATATCCTAATATATTAAAATGTTTACCTTATTATATGAGGAAACATTTAGTAGTAACATTTATTTACAATAGTGGTGGAAGGTGTGAATGGAAATTTTTATGTCAGTGTTTTTTTTAAGGATTCAAATATTATGCTATGTATAGTATTCCAGATGGCTATTTTAGTTTGAAAATCATACATACATGACATAGAAAAATATTCAATAAAAAACATGTAATTTACTATTAAAATTGGTAATTCTTTGGCAAATATTATTAATTTAATCTTATCTATGTAAAAATAGGTAACTTTTAACTAAATGTTTGAATAATTTTTTTCAAAAATTATATAACAATAGTCAAATGGTGAAACTTTTTCCTTAACAGATTCCATGATTTATGCATTATAGTAGAGGAGGGAAGGACATTGATTCATAATTGTATTCCTCTCTTGGGGCCTTGTCACATTGAGATAATCCCTTCCATTTCCTCTGTTTTCTCTATTAAATTTCCTATAACTCATTTGAAAAGTGTTAAGAGACATCTCAACAAATCGATTATTCATCCACACATATATTCTAAATCTAAAACCATGGAGCTTGGTTTATTTCACATTGATATGCTCATAGTTGTGTGTCAAGGATAGCACAAATCCTACAATTTGACACTAATCTAAGGCATCCCAAAGATGGGGTGTGCATGTTTTCTAGAAAAATGATAAATCATGATGGAAAACATCAATATTTGAATTAAAGCCATGTAGAGTGATGAAATGGTGCAATAGACGATATTAGAGTGGAAAATTTTATTAAAAGTCCATTCCATCAAATTGATTTGTAAGAATAAAGTTGTTGTTGACAGTGTTGGACCTACCGACATTCAAGGGTGTCTCCACAATATGCTGTCCCAACTAGACCTCACACCATTTGGGATAGAAGCCCCGTCTAAAATACAGCCTGCGTGTCATTCAATTATATATTTTCCTTGGATTTAGTTGTCAGCAAAAGAGAGAGAATCACATTTGTGCCTTCAAAAAGCAAGCTAATGTGTGGTGATTGTTCTGTTGCAAGTGCATCAAGGTTCTTCTACTGCAGAGAGGAGAAAAAGTGAGTCTCTAAGAGAGAGTTAAGAGTACCACCCTAATAAATAGACGCATTAACATGAATGTCTCATCTAACATCCAACGGAATAGTACATAAAGACGTGATGATTGTTATAAGCAACACAACACGTTCTGAAATAGATAAGCACTAAAATAATTAAAACAGTTCAAGTATCTTAGTACTGGTAAAATCAAACATGAATAAAAAAAAAATCAATGAATATTCCTACAAACATTCATAATCCTTGTATGAAAACATTTTTTCCTTCAAGCTTCAATTATTAAGCAAAAGTCCCAAGATGCATGAATACAATTAACATCACTTGCTCCAATAGTTGAGCGTTGGAGCCACTACTTTCTCCCTAAAAGTACTAACGTATCTCTCTTATGCCTTATGGGAGAAGCCAAGGTTAAAAGTCCCTTAGATGAGTAATGAGGATCTATTTATAACTTGAGGAGTGACCTTTCATATCCTTATGAATCTTGACTTTATAGCTTCTAGTGACCTTTGAAGTTCCAAATGACTTTTGGAATTACATATGAACTTTGGTATTACATGTCCTTTGAAATTCCATGACTCTTGAGTTCACACATGTCTCTTGGACTTCTATTTCTTTGTATTTTATAATTAATACAATAATACATCTTTGTCTTCCACATCATCATATGATGAAACTAGACATGTCACTATCTTGGATGATTGGGACATGGAAGTGACTAATGACATGGATCTACTTCAGTGGTGACATGGCTGACACTATGCCATCTTCTCATGGTGCATACACCCTCCAAAGGTTCTTCAAAATTTGGAGGCTTCATGGTGCTTTGATCATCAAATTTTAGGTGTGCTATTGGTTCTTCTTTTCCTTCATTCATTTGTCCTTTTTTTTTCAATATTCCTTGTGTGTGATTTCCATAAGGTTCTTGGAATACCTGTTTCTACAATCACTCATGACGAGAATCTATAAATATTAAAATATCGTAATATACCATGTTTTATGCATAATTGATTGTTTTTTTCATTTCGACAAAATTAAAATCATCAACGGAGCTTTAGGTAATAAGGGCACACTCGGAAAGGCTGAAGGATGCAGGAGAAGGAGCTTTAAGGCTTCGAAATGTTCTCATGCACCATAAGGAAGAAAGTAATCAAGGCAGGGTGCATGTCGAAAGTCTGAAGGATGAAGGGGAAGGCTTTGGGCTGCCCGAGTGTGCTATGCACCCAAGGGAGAGATAGAGGGAACAGGGTGCACTACTAAAGGTCGAAGGCTAAGGCTTTGTGCCTTCGGGGTGTGCTCATGTGCCTAAGAGGCCTAAGTAATGGTGCAGTGTACACTATTGAAGGCTAAAGATTGAGGCTTCGTGCCTTCAGGGTGTAACAATGCACTCAAGTCAATTCAAGAGGGAGAACAGTGCATCAAGGAAGGTTGAAGGGATGAGGTTCAAGTATTCAGGATGTCCCAGCACACTCAAGTAGGGCACACTTCTTCAAGTTGATGGAGTGAACTCAAGGAAGAGTTAGTCACCTTTTAAGGGCACAATTCAGAACAAGGAATGGGATTTGTATTTTTAAGTGAACCCAACTCTGTGAGAGGGTTCAGGACACACTTCTAAACAACGAAGGGTCACCCATCAAGGCTTCAGAGTGCGCTCATGCACTCTTGGCCTTAATGGGGTCGTTTTGCAACCGGAATTTGTTTAAGTCTGGATAATTGGTCAAGGGGTGAACAAATGTGTTCTAGACATAAAACCACATGCGACACTTACTCACTCATTAAGAAAGCTTAGAAAGGATTAATCAATAATGAATATACATCAAAATGCCACTTTATGCACATTCCCCAAGTATAAATGGTGAAGTGTGTGTGACTGCGACCCAAAAGTGATGTTTTACAACAAGAAAGGTGTTGTGATCATGAATTGCATATAAGGATATTTGAATCAATGCGAAGACACTTAATAACACTCAAAACACAAGAAACAACACAAAATGACACTTGACGACCAAGGTGACTCTTGAGACAACAATGACGTAGGCTTCAAAATTCAAATGTAGTGAAATTTTGGAGGGTGTTGTAGCAGAAACAACACTTGGTGACACACTGGGAGAACTTCAACTTCTATGTTCGGGAACTAGATTTCATTTAGGGGTTAGACCTTCAATAAATATTGATTGACCCAAGTTCTCCCTTTCGACCCAATTTCATACATAGCATCGTCTCTTTTCTCTACTTGGTTTAATTCACACAAAGATACATTGTATCACAATCATTTCAATTCAGGAAAAGGTAATGTGTGTGGTGAGTTTATAATATTCAGAGTATATATTTTTTTATCTCCGATGTTGGTGTACTGCCAACGAACTTGGAAAGTACCCCAGTGGCATCACTTCAGGAGCACAAATGTTGCTTCATTACTAGCAAGCCTGGATAGTACCCCAGTGAAGTTGCTTTCTTCACCTCCCTGTGCAAGAAGCCTTTCTATTATTTCACCCTTTAATTATTTATTTAATAGAACTGTGCATTGACACTTATTATTTTCAATGGGCGTAAGAGGGATCCTGACTTATAGATAGCAGAGGAGGTTTCCCCTTTAGAGAAGCATTTTGAGACCTATCATTTAAGTTTTTTTTCTTTAGAAATTCCCCTTATCCCTTCTCTAGTAGATTGGACAAGCATTAACACACAATTAGACATAGGCAAAGTTGATTAGTTCAGGTGCTAGCATAAGCATAGATCTAGTAGGTTCCCTCAAGTTTCTCCTATTGGAAGAATCATATTTTCCATTTGGACCCATCTCAATCTACAACACTTTCCTAAACAAAGAAGGAGAATAATCAGAAAACTAAGCATTGCAGTTGTCACACTTCTCTTTGATTACACTACAAATTTCTTGGGCCATGCACTTTTACACATAGGTCTTATTTATGTACAATGATGAACAATTAGACATGACACAAAAGAACATAATAAAAATGTGACACACAATTGACTTAGAAAAAAGAAAATATAGCACAAATACAATATGTATAGGAAGTATAGGTCATAGCTTCTACTGGAAATAATGCTTTAGATCTCGCCCATTTACAAGTAGGAGGTCAATCCTCCCGTTGAAATATTTGAGCTTGAAAGCATTATGGATGAGTTTCTCTTCAAATATGAATGGTCCAATCAATAATGGTTGGAACTTTATATGTTTACCTTGTCTTCGTAGGGTTTATCTAGTCTCAGAACTAGTTCGCCCACATCAAAGCTCTTCACCCCTGCAGATTTTCTATCAAACCAACGCTCTATACATTTTTTATGAATGAAAAATTGGTCCTTGGCTTTGAGTTGAACTTCCTCCAGTTTTAGTAAAGTGTTTATCCTTTTCTAAACTAGTAAGCAAGGTTTACATTATGACTCTTGAGAGACTTGCAAGGCTAGGAGGTACAGGTTTGGAGGCAATATAACTTCTTTACCATACACCAAAAGGTATGGCGAGGTCTTAAGGGAAGTCTTGGGAGTGACATAGTTCTTGGAATTATGGCTAATGTGTTTTCCTAGATGGCAACCTATTTGATAAAGATTTCAATATTGTGATAAAAAGATGTTTATACAGAGTAATACAAATTCCATAGTTGAAATGGAAAAAGAAAGGACAGTTTAGTGATAGATGTATGGAAAAGACAAAGTTTGTGAAATTATACGTGGGTCTTGTGAAGCAATGTTGCGTACATACACAGGTATTAAGAAGCAAAGTCATGTACATAATCCGCACCATGGTAATTTGAATACCAAGGGTCTTTACCATGGTATTAGCCCATCCTAACAATGATTATTTGATCTTGTCAAAGAATATAAATAAAATACTATATAAAGAGATGGAGATCAAGGTGTTGGGTGTGAAAGTATTGGGTTGTATATGAATGATTTGATCTACAATAGGTGTGCACCATGGAACAAAGAAAAGAATCAGATCTGAAATATGTTGACATATATGCTTGACTGTATGTTGACATATATGCTTGATTGATTTACTTGTTGAAAATTTCTAAGTGGCTAACATTGATAAAAATATGATGTTGTGATCTAAATGATTTATTCAGAAGTCTGTAGTATTGACAGTAAAGGTTGTAGAAATTAAAATAGTGCTTGCAACAAATTTTTTACAGATATGTATGCATGTGTGTTTGGGAATAGTTGCACACATACATAGATCTGTCTCTATAGGTTCTCGTATGTTTTTTGTGAAATAATGTGTGTAGATCTGTACATGGGTGTGGTGAATTATAAGTGCATGCATGCACAAATCAACCATAGGGAAGTTTCATATAAATTCCAGGGTTTTGCAATATGACTTTATAATGATATTTGATCATTTCTATTATGTTTGATGTTGTCTACTGATGATTTCTCTATCTTGATAATCTGCGTTTGAAAGTATTGATTGGGTTGAGTTGGATATAAATGTTGATTAGTGATGATACTACAATATTTTGATCTTTGTTTGATTCAATAATATATGATTGGTTCAAGTGACCTGTGGCTGATAAATTATTTATATATATAATTCAGTGATTGATGATTCAATATTCAATATTCAATATTTTGAGGTCTATACATAGGTGTTATAAATATGAAACATGTATATATGTGAGTCCTATTCAGTTCAGTCGCATACATAATTTAATATTTGTTGTTTATGTTTGGGTTCTGCATTCAATGATTTCATACTTCAATATTTTAGTTGATTTTGAGTGTGAAAATATCTCAGATTCAGTGCTTCAGTTTGTTTGGGTTTATGATTGATATGGGTCCAGTTTGAAAATTTGATGAAAGGTGGTCTATAGGTTGTATAATGATTGTTTGAAAAGTGGATAAATTTTGAAACATTATGAAAAGTGGTCCACGAGAAGTTGTGGGTTGCAACCTTCAGTAATGGGGTAGGAGCTCCCTTCCGGTAGAAGCTGGTAAACAATATTAGGGGTTAGGATCTCCATTCCAGTAGGTGCTAGAGAATGAGAGAAGATTGTATCGTTCTACAGGTGGATGCCTACATACTGACAAGAGACTGCATTACTACAAATGTAATAATTTTCTTATATCATAAGCAAGAAGACAAAAACAACAACAATGGTGGTTTTCTCGCACATTGGGTTTCCACCTAAAAACCTTGGTGTTCTATGTGTGTTTGGTGTGATTTCATTATGTTCTTTACTATATGACGAAAAGTAATTAATTTATTGATATGCTGATTAAGAATAGTCATCTGATGGAATACATAAAAAATTAGTAAACTAGGTATACACAGATTTCCTTCTCTAAAGTAGTGTATATCCATAGTTTGTCTTAATAACAGTAGTGTATATTCATCAGAATATAAAATTGGAAGTTTGAGTTTTAAAATATTGATTCATGCCCTCCCCTGTGGCCCTCTCTCAGTATTTTTCGTAACAGTTTGTATTAGAGCAAGTCCCTTAGAAAAATCTTGATCACTTAAAGGGAGATCCATCAAGATGAGAAATCAAGAGGGAGTATCTTCTATCCAGCCACCCTTGTTTAATGGTATTAACTTGGTTTTCTAGAAAGTCAGAATGAGAGCATATTTTCAATCGCTTGGAGCTTATGTTTGGGAAATCGTTGAAGGAGGCTATCAATATCCATCCTCCATCCCCACAGATGATGCAAGGAAGAAACAATATGAGACCAATGCAAATGTAGTCAAGGATCTCTTGGGAAGCTTGGAATAATCTCTTTTGAGGTTTTCTACAAGAGTTTAGTAATAACATGATGTGTGTGTGTGTGTGTGTGTGTGTTCTATTTGTTGCATGTTTTACAATCCAATATGAATTAGCAATTGTTTAACTCTTTCAATTCTTTATGTCAATTTGACACATCACATTTATTAATTTAACATTAACATATTTCAATGTTGTTCATAACGTAGATAGTTGAATTACCATTTTAAGTAAAATAATATTATATCAACTTGGTTATTCTACTGAAATGGATTTTCCAGAATCCATTATGATGTATATAGATACAATTTCTTCCATGCTTATCATGAACACAATATGTGATATTTAAAAAAAATCAACATAATTTTTTTTAATTAAACATAAATCTAAATACCTCTCGATTCTAAATTTATGGGTTTCGCATAAGATCATATCCCTAAATATAAAACCTCATTGAAATTTAGAAAACTTTAGAAACTTAAGCACATTGAGGAACCTAAATCTTATAACACATATACACCATTACCAATCCATCGTATATCTGTAAATATACTTTCATTTGATACAAATATATAGGAATGTGTTGGCGATGTTGGACCCGCCAAAATTCAGGGGATCTCCGTGGTATGAAGTCCCAATCAGACCTCATAGTGTTTGGTGTAGGTATCACATCTGATATAAAGGATTGGTTTCCAAATCGTTAAATATTTTCCTTCGCTCTAGCTGTCAGCACAAGAGAGGGATGCAATGGTGTCATCTAAAAGAAAGGGAGGTGTGCCTGGGGAGGGTTCAGTTGCAACTGTGTCAAAGTTATTATACTACAAAGGGGGGAGAAAATGAGCCTCTAAATGAGAGGTAATAGTACCACCCAGGAAGAGACACATGTGAACCAAAAATATCCATCTAACATCGAGCAAAATATTCCACAACGGACGCCACGGTCGTTACAACCAACAAATAGGGAAATATATGTCTAATATCCTGCAGAATAGTCCACAAGGAAGGGCCATCAATAACAACCATTAAATCACATTATCAATAAGATAAGCACTAAAATAACCAAACTAGTTTAACTATCTTAGTACATGTGAAAGTGAACATGAAATACAAACATCCACGGAATAGTATTACAAACATTCATAGTCCATGTATGAAGAATGCGTTGTCTGTAAAGGATTTTTTTATTAAGAAAAAGTTCAAGGACACATGTTTACAATGTACATAACTAGCTTCAATAGTGGGACATTGGAGCTAGTCCTTACTCCTCAAAGAATTAGTTGATCTCTCTAATGCCTTGCAAGAGGACCCTAGGTGAAAACGTCCTTTGCTCATACAATGAGGGGGTATATATAACCAAGGGGTGATGCATCCCCTTTGTGACTCTTTGGCTACCCTCATGATTGTTCAAATTCCTATGACTTTTCAACTTACATGACTCTCCATATTCATGTGTGTCCTTTGAACTTCCACTTTTCAATACATTTGAATACAATATACATGGTCCACAATAGTGATGTGGCATATGACCACTCATGAAATTACATGACATGACACTATTGACATGGACTTCTTAGTGATGTGGCAATGTCAAGTCACTGTTGCTACTGGGTGTTGGATGTCTTTGTGGATATGCTTTCTCTTCACCTCCACATGGCTTGGTGATGTGAAGTCTTCAATGATCTTTAGTCTTGGATGGTAGTTGTAAACTTGTGTCCCTTTACTTCCTCTTGATTGTTCAATTTGTGAGTTCATATACAAGAGAGTCTTTAGGCATGATTCCTTTCTTCATCTCCTTGTTCATCATCTCGCCATGACGTGATAGTGTACTTGTTCCTGCAATTCACTCATGATGGGAAGACATCAATTTGAAAACCCCCTAGTCTAAGATGATGAATTATTATCCATGAACTAAGCCCAAGACAAATTACAGAGTGGGGAGAGGGGCCTAGTGTGTGTGCATTGAGTAGTTCCAATAGTCAGGGGAAGAGCTTGGGCTATGAGACTATGCAATGTGTAGCTCACAGAACCTTGAAGAACAAAATTATGTAGTTCTTGGAGGCAATGGGGTCTGGACGAGGGAAAGGATATTGGGAGATGAATATGCATAGTTTGTTGAAAATAATACTGAGAGGGGGGGGTGAATCAGTATTGTCAGGATAATTATTCTTTTTCAAAACAACTGTTGTACACTACTTTAATTTAATAAACAAGCGTATGTACGCGATTCTGCAGAAGGAAACCCGCGTATACAGAACATGCTTTTACTTTACTTAATCTTTCAGATGATGATTGTTAGTCAGTGATGCAGAATCAAATAACAGTATCCAGAAACAGTAAAACAGAGCAGAAACATAATCACACACAGAAACACCAGATATAAGGTGGAAACCCAATGTGGGTGAAAACCACCTACTGCAATTCGCCTCTATCTTTCCTTAAATTAGAAACTTCTATTTACAATGTACTGGTGCAGTCCTTTACCAGTACGCAGGCTGCAACCTGCAGAGAGCTACAACTCTCTCTCGTTCTCCAGCTTTCCTGGAAGGGAGCAACAACCCCCTTTAGCTTTTGTACTAGCCAAGATACTAGTATGTAGATGCTGGCCTACAGAAGGCTACAACCTTCTCTTTCTTCCAGGGACCACTTTTCATCAATTTTCAAACTGGATCCTTGAACATCAAGTATCAACCAATCTCCTTTCCACCAATTTGATCTGAAACAAGTAGATACTCCTCTGACAGCTGTACACAGAAAACTGTACCAGAAACCATATAGCAGAAACAGAACCCAAAACCCAGCAGCAATAAGTAGAAACAGCCAGATCACAACTTAAAGCATATACGCAACTTTAATAGTCTGAAACTTGCGTGCATACGCCTCTGCCAATGGGACAAACTGCGTATACGCTCCTTTACTTCACCTAACCAGCGTGTATACGCGCCTTCGCTTCACTGAACCTGCGTACAGATCTATAAACGATAATACATTCTTCCAGATATTCAATCACTAAATAACCCAGATAACCAGATTTATAGATCAGATGAGCGCCACATCAAGCAGATCAAAATCATACAGAGATATTATAATTAAGCTTAAAGATCATGACCCATGAAAAGACCTTGTCCTTCCTTTTGTCCTAAAGTCCCTTCTTCCTTCAGATCCAGATCTGCATCACCATCCAATATACCAGCTCTAACCCTTTTCAGATCTTCAAAAATAATCCTGATGGTAATTTGCCACAAGATCTCCTTCCTCTTTTATAGTCCTAGGCCTTCCCCAATACCATGGTCCAAAACCATAACATTTCAATACCATGAACCCAAAAACTAGGGATCGACACAATTGACGAGACCCCATGGTCCAAAACATAGGTTCAAGTTCCAAGATCTAACTGCCATGGACCAAAAGAATGATCACCAACATATACGCACTTTTGTAATGTATAACCTGCGTGTATACGTGCCTTCGTCTAGATGAACCTGCGTATATGTCTTTTTCTACTTTCTGAGTGCCTGAACTGAGATCTGTTACCGAAGAAGGTTGCCATCAAGGACAACACCTGTGCCATAGCTCCAAACCTGTGCCATAATGCCAACAATCTCCCCCTTTGGACTTGATGGCAACACCAAGATCCAAGATCATTCTCCCCCTTTTTCATCAAGGGCAAAGGGTTATGCTCCCCCTGAGTACATGTTGAAATTTCTGTCCTGTTGTGCTGACCATGCTCCCCTTGACTGTAGGCAAGATCTGCAAAAAGATGTTCTTGAAGAAGAATCAAGACTTGTGTAACAATACAAGACCTTCCTATTACCATAAGACTTAGTACATACATCCATCACCCAACCAAGTGGGGATCATCCATCCAACCGAGTGGAATACATCAGAAATTTACATATGATGAAAAAATATGACATCTTCCTCCCAGGCATAGTGGGGAAACTAATATAG